>BJBW01009828.1:54237-66941 GCA_004320125.1 Scolopax mira
TGGCATTTCTGTGAGTGCCTTCCTGATTGGCCAAAACCACTTCACAAAACTGTCCCAATGGCATCACAAACATGGTGGTTAGGTCATGGCACAGGAGTACGGAAAGGCAAGGATTCTAGGTTTTCATTAGTTGATTTCAGCAATGACAGTAGCAAAGCTATATTCACATATGGCTTTTTTTAGGCGGACTACTAGCCCACCTTGTGCCCACAGTCCAAACCCATGAGAACAGAAGTAATATGGTCACAAAGGTTGGACTGAGAAGAAGCATTCCAGGATTAGACACTGAAGCAAGGGTACCACTATCTCTTTAATACAACAGTAGCCAACGGTTACCTTCATTCCTACCTTTTCCGTGACTTAGTAGTGATGCTCCTTTTCAGTATTTATCCTAGCCTAGGTGCAAGAGGATTTTGTCCTAGAAGCATTCCTAAGCTGTACTGTGTCCCCAAAAGCACAGTTTGCATGACCATCAGTTCTACTTGATAAATTAGGTGCCAGCCTCCAGGATTCTGTGGTCTTTGCTCTCCTGATAGCTTTTCACTATCACCAGCAGTCCTTCAGCAACTGGTCTGGGCACCTTCTACTATGTGATAAGGAAGAAGGCAGCTTGCATCTTGTGAACATGGGGGAACTGTCTTCTTGTTCCCCCACTTCTTTTTAATTACCTATCCCTCAGGATGCAGGTGGTGGATCACAGCTGTTGCCTCAAGAGTGAAGCACAGGTAACTATTAAAGCTGACAAGTTCAAGGTCTGTGAATGTCATCCTTCACAAAGTTGTCTCTAACATCTTAAATTTCACTCCAAGTAATGTCAGAGATTGATTTATTCTCACTACTAAGGAGGTAATTTTTTTGAGACCTCCTGTGTTGAAATAGAAAGTGCAGTGCCTCATACATTCCTACATTAGAAAGATAGTTTATCATCTGTCACTTGCATCCTTCACTGTTTCACAGTCTATAAGAGTGCAAGAAATTAGCCAAGAACTTGGCTTCAACTCAGGAAAAACTGGGATATTTTTAACCAGTGTTAATTATCTTGCAAACCTAACTAATTGGAATCAAGTGCTCTTTAGGAATAGATTTTTTAACTAAAAATTAGTGGTGTAATAATCATGAGTCTTAAGTGCATTAAGCAGTGATTTAATCATTATTTCTGCCTACTTTTTTTTTCTTTAACTGGGTTGCAGTTAAGATTGTTTCCCCCTTCTTATTGTCCATGTCTGCAGGTGTAGATGGCCTTGTTTATGGCAAAAGAGCTCAGGAAAAGGGCATACATTTAGGCAATAAGATAGGACAGAAAGTGTGGCCAATGTTTTTCCTCCCAAATAATACAAATACAAATACAAATAGGAAGAGTACAATTGATTCTGCTTTTTCAAGGTGGAAGAAATACTCTTGAAGCTGAGAAGAGGATGGAGAAGTGGAGCATGAACCATCTGTACATCACATGATGTACACATAGGCTGAGCCTTATAGTTTTTGAAAGAACTTCATTCTGCTGTTTCCCTGTTCGCTTTCTGGCAGCAGCAGGTGGCTATTTTATTCTAGATTAAAAAACTGCACTTCAGTAAATCCCTGGGATGTTACAGGTTGCTAATTTAGCACCTATTTGGTTGATACTGATAGCAAGAAGGGGCCTTACAAGCACATGACTTACTAGGCAGGGGTTCCTGCTTTGTGAGAGAACTCCTGCATTGCAGAAGATTTAAGTCTTTGCAGAGTGGCTAAAGGATGGAGATGTTCAGAAATGCTTTAATGGAGGTTGTTCACAGAAGGAAACTTTGCTAGACCGAGGACTATGGCTGAGCATTTGATTTTGGTACTGCAAAGTAATTTTTTTTTATTTTTAATCTATTTTACCGTAGCTTTTGTGGTAGTAAAGTTCACTTTCTTGGCAGGCACAGGATTTAGTACTTAAAACACATTCCTTCAGTTCAAATCTGAAGTGACCCTTTTGTTTGCAGCTGATGTTGCAAATGATGCAGATGACATTGATGTCAGATCCCTCCTTAAGGACTTCCTTTATGTCTTGCAAAGAAATGAAAGTGGAGAAGGACAAGGGAAAACGGGGGAAATGAAGTGAGCAGCAGACACTTCTCCAAATGTTCCTTGAGCAAACAGCAATTAATAGTGCGCATAGTGATCTGGTTGTTCTCTCAGTAATCTTGCTTTTCATAAAAGAGACTTGATTTTGATTTACATATTTAGATAATTTTAAAAGAAGTTAGGAAATTCTGTCAGTTTCCCTAAGAGTTTTGCATGAGGAATGGAGAATGGGATTTGTGGCATTTTTCACAGTAAATCATGGGTATCAGTAGTGATTCCAGGAATTAAGTAGTAACTATAACATTGAGATTACAACACTTTACTGAACTCTGCACAGGGATAGCTGGACTAGTTTCACAATACGTAAAAAAAATAATTGGCAAACCCACCACTTTTTATTGTCTGATTACTGGCCTGAGCCATTGCATGTGCTTCAGCTCACTTAAGTTAACCAAAAACTGTCTGACTCTCACCCTGGGCTGCTAAGTAAATAAACATGGAAATAGTGACATATGTTCTCCATCTGCACAGTCATGTGGTATATCTTCAGTGCTCAGAAATGTTACTTAATAGGAGTATAATCACTGTTGTTGAAAAGTATATTTAATGATAAAAATAAGGGATGTGGAAAAGAGGCCAAGTTTGGCACCTAATGCAGTAGTGACAGTTTATTGAGGCTCTGGCAGAAATGGCTTCACTTTCTTGTTTATAATAGCTTTTGCTTGCTGCATTCCCCATCTGTGACTCAGCAACTCAAACTACTCTGATCTGCAGATAAAGGAGGCAGAAACAGGTATCTTTTTTTTTTTTTTTTTTCATGATCCTATGCAGCAACAGCTGCTGAGAGTGGGTGTTGAAGGCAACAGCAGAATGGGAGCGTTTCACCTTAGACTAGTAAAATAATTTAGGACTATACAGGGTTCTGTAAATGTTTTGCCATTGTGAGAGCAAACTCACAATTTTTGTCCGAGTGAGAAGGAGAAAATCTGAGGATGCAGAGTTTCTGATTCCTCCTGGATTCTTCATGCAACTTGCTGCTCTGAGGAAAGCCAGTTTGGTCATTCAGTTTAACCGGAGAGTCATTTTTAGCTACACATCTAAGTCCCAAGAATCATTGAACACAAAACTGCATTCAAGTTGCTGATTAGGTGCACACAGTGGATAGGGATTTTGAACCACCATTCTTGGCCCAGCATTCACACACATTTTTTACTACAGAAAGCTGACAGTGCTGTGAAGCTGGGGGTGCATGCTTGGTTGACTTCTAAACCCCAATCTCCCCAATCCCTTATTTTGATTAAAGTAACCTTTAAGGAAACCCTGGAGAAGGTGATGTGTTGAGTTAGGCATGTAACACACGACCCTTGCTCCCTGCTTCTGGAAGAAGGTGTAGACTGTGCTGAGGGGGTTCCAGTGTGCCCCCAGAGCCGCAGGCAGTGGAGTTGATTCTCGCTTCTGTCCACCTTCCTCTGGGTGTAACACATCAGGAGTTGTTAAGGAACCATTTGTTTGGTTTTTTTTTCCCCAGCTAAGACTTCTCTCTTTCTAAGTAGTCCCTCTTTCCAGTTGTGGATAAAGAAGGACTATTTTTTGCTTTCCAGTGTGTGCCTCGAGCTCACACAGAAGTTAACCAAGCAGCATATAGTGCAGCCCAGATGGGTCTTTTTAATTCTTCTGATGTATCTAACTGTGATCACTTGGGGTTTGGTCTAGGGATGGTTTTGGCCTTTTGGGCATCTAGAAGCTGCTTATTAGTCTATCGTGTTAGGGATGTGATGGATTGTTGGATTCGTTAGTGCAATGAGGAGTAATGAAAGAGAAAGTAAGGAGTGACTGTGGTCCCTGCATCTGATTTGCATCCCTCTCTGCAAATGTGTCCTTTTCTAGGCTTTCCCCTTTTCCTTCCTGCCCCAGAACCCATCTGTCAGCTGAAAGGAAGGGTAGAGTTATTTAACACATAGTACAGTGGTTTGACCAGGCCTAGAGAAAACTGGGCTTCTACTGCCTTAAGATGAGACAAATACTAGATCTCTGAAACAGGTATTTACTCATCTGCATGTAGCACAAACTAAACAAAAATGTTAGGGTTCTTTTTAATGGAGTTTGCTTTACTTCAGTCTGTCTGTATTTTTTTTACTGTATTGTAAAAGCAAAAATGTAACTTCACAGCATGTATATTAAAATGGCAAATCAAGACGCCTAGGACAGGTGTTCCTTATCAGTGTTTAGGTATTTAAATAGCAAGAAGCTATCCAGAGATCCAGGGCACTTAGTATACTTAGAGTAGCATGTGCTGTAATATCAGCAATTACCAAGGTTTACTGAGTAATGTATGTCTCTGATTATTTTGAAGACCATCTCCAGAGAAATCTACTATATAGTAGTTCTGCTCTGAGCAAAGCATTTTCAGAATTGCTTTTATTTCCTCTTTTAAGTAAGGGTCTGCTGTGTGTGAAGTCTTGGACACAAAACCTTCACTTGCAAATAAGTACATTCATAAATAATCTCTAATTGCATGGCAAACTTTACACAATCAACTAAGTTAATTTCCTAGGAAGACCTTTTTATCATTTCATCGATTTTTGCACACTTTTTCATGATACATTTTAGAAATATGCAAGGGCATGAGGACATTTATCAACATCCAAGCAACATCCATAGCTAAAAGGCATGTTTATGTGTGCTTTGGGTTTGTTTGTCTCCAAACGTACCAAGGCTAGATTTGATGTCTATGCAAAGATCAAACCAGTAAAGAGTACATGAATGCCATTTCTGAGTATACAAATTGCGCAATACAGTACAATTTTTTGGTTTTATTTCTCAGTAAGCCACATGCTTTGAGACAGACAGAGAAGTTACCCCTCTGTAAAAGTGCATATAGTAATCTTTATGATTGTAAAACATGTAAAATATTTTTAAAAGTTCTGTGTGCTTGCAACATACGTGTGGTTCAAGTATGAACCTATTTATGGTACTCACCATGTTTTTAACATACAGTAATTGGTCTGGGTTTTTTTAAGTTTTAAAACTGGGCATAAATCAATTTTATATATATTTTTAGTACTGCTGCTATTACCAAGGAGGATGTTTTGCAGTCAGAATCATTGCTTTGCAGTAATCCTGTCTAAATGTGCTGACCCTAAGCCTACTCAGGGGTTCTCAGCACAGTTGTGGCTCACAGCCAGACCTCCCAGTGGAAGAAGGTCCTTGTAGGCATCCTAATTTTTACAAGCCATTATTGCTCTTGGGCTTATATTCTTCACCAGGCAGATTGCTCCTCCACACTGTGTATGCTTGGGGTACTGAGATGGGATGGTCACCCAAGGGGCTGCATTTTGTTCCAGGCAGCTTTCTAGCTATTCTGCCCCATGGAGAGAATCAAGATTGTAATTTTTATCACGAACAAGTTATTTCTGCTGAGAATTCGTTGTGTCTGTTTAAAGTGCTTAAAGGTCTAGAGCTAGATCATCTCCAAGTGTCATTCCAAATGCTGCAGCCTGCTTGGTAGTGGAATATCGCAGTTTTGATGTCTGTAAACTCTGTAAAAAAGTTTGAGTGAACCCCTACCTATGTGTTATGTAGAGAAGTAGCTAAACTTCTGATGTGTTTCAGTCTGCTCTCCCCAGTGAGAGGAAAATTGTAAACCTAATAAAGACATGGAACAAAATACATCAAATATGAACAGAGAAGACTTCTAGCTTGTTAAATTGCTAATCATGTTGCTGTGAGAAGGATGCTTAAGCAATACTGACAAAGAGCAGAGGGATGAGCAGGTTCAGTGCTGTCTGAAATTAATGCAGAGCACATGCTGGGGATAACAGGAGATATTAAAGAGTTGGAGAACATGCTGAGACTTAGCAGAAATCCTTCTCTGATCCCTACACTTAAAGGCAAGCTCAAGGTTTTCTTTTGCAGTCTTTGGACAAGTCATACATGTCAAATGTTCAACTAAAGCCACTTCCTTGCATATTTCTTGTAATCTTGGCATGCTTATGGCTCATGTAATCTTTTATGGCACCATACATGTTGCAAATTGCAGAAAGGTGGATTATATTATCTGCTAAAGATTTAGATTTTTTTTTCTCTTTAGTTTCGAAAGGCATTTCATGGGAACAAAGTGCTTGTTCTGAAAAACCTATGATACAGGAGAATAAAAGAAACCAAAACATCTTCCCAGATAACTTAAATGTGACAACAAAAGCAGAAACTCCTGGAGGCAGTCTCTAAGGTAGACTTTCCAGGGTGTGGAGAGTCTTTGAGAAGCAAGCTTAAAGATCTTCATGTGCAGGTCCAGTGGGCTCTGTTTCAGAGGCCAGGGTAGTCAGTTTTTCTGCTGGAAAAGACAGGCGGGAGAGAAACACGCAATCGTGGGTCATCATTTGGTTCACTAGAATAGACTTGAAAATTACAGAATCCTGGGGCCCATTGGTGCCCCACATTTGCAGAATACAATAGTTAAAGAAATAGCCAAGAGATATCACTGCAAAATAGATGGAGACTATCCCCCCCCCCCACCAGGGGTCTGGGGAGTTTCTTGTGCAGAGGCCACTCACGAATGAATGATGCAGCAACAGGATGGGTTTTGGAGATGGGAGGGAGTGTTCAGCATCTCAGCATGCAAGTACTGCAGAACACCCCAGACTCTTTCTGTGCTGCAGCAGTGAGTGGCAAAGCATCAGGAAGTCTCTGGCTGCTTGGTGTAGAACAGGGATCTCCTTTTCCTTCGTGACACCATGCATTATCCCTGTAAAGCTTACTTTATTTGTCAGGCCATTGGCCCATTCATGGTGGCCAATTCAAAACATGACTGATGGCAAAGGCAACTACCACAGTACTTGTTTCACACACATGAAGGTCAGGGTGACATATTTTCTAGTTTTCATAAATTTTGCTCTTGCCAAGGCACAGGAATCGTAGATGAAGTAAAGCACTGGGAGAGAGAACCCACAGCTTCAGTCTATAGTTCTCTTCCGAGGGCATAAATGTGAGGTAATTTGAGGTTTTGGTTGTCCCAATGTTGTGGACTGCAGTTTGAAGTGGTTCTAGGCACACACTGGATCGTCCACATAATTTCCAATGAATTTTAAAAAAGTGCAAGACTGCACAAGTCAAAGATCTACATAACCAAAAATCTCCTGTCCATGTATATTCAGTAACAAAAACTGAGAAAAAAGGTAAAGAATTTAATACAAACATCTGGTGATTGTTGTTTAGAAATTCTATGACCTATGGATTACATAATTTTTAACAGACACCAGCAACCCAAAAAAAGAATAGTTATTTGTGATATACTCTTCTTCTGGGACAGACTCACCACTTCATTACATTGCATGCGTATCCATGTAATCCATGTCATAAAAGTAATTACAGTAGCATAAAACCAGTTGGATTAAATGGAAAACTAGTCTGCCTTTCCTCATCTAAGAATTTTTGGGGACTGGGTTATAAAGACTGTTTATGTATTTGTGATTTGCGTCAAGATGTCGCTTCATTTAGGCTTTACATATATGGAGAAAAAAAAGAGAATTGAAGACTACAATCATCACAGTATCAGTGTATGAATAGAGGTCAGGTTGATGCAGGAGAGAGCAGGATATTGCCTAGCTGATTCCTGCCATATTCCGAAAAGATAAACCCTTAATCGGATCCTTCATTAGCATCAAGTGTGGAAAAAACAGCTCATGCTAGGGATTACTTTGTAAGTGTAGTTACTGAGATAAATTATGCATTGAAAAAAATACAAAATCCCTCAAATTAATCTTTGAAATACATGGAGTTTTGACTCTCCGCTCTCTTACACTGGAACAAATGAAGAATAATTCCATTTCAGTGACTTAAATAGACTAGTATAGTTGGAGAGGAAATTGAGCTTGCCTGCTCTCCCATGATTTGATAAGCTTTACACTTTTAGGAAGAGTTGTTTATCTTTAAAATTTGTACTTGTGCATTTAGAGGAAGAACCGTGACCCTGTGTTACAGAGTAGAACCCTTTGACACATGATCTCTACCTGTTCAAATTCAGTGTCTTCATGCCATTGTCTGGTTTCAATACCAGGTGCCTTAACTTTGCCTCTGGCTTTAGAATTTGCAACTTAAAAAAGCCAAACTGGAAAATAAGTGCTAAGTGTTTGGTGAATCTCTGAAATAGATCTTATTTTATGTTGTCACTTTTACAATGTTAAGTTATTCTGCTTGAGAATTAAAATATCAAATTTGTGATTACTGTAGGCAGGCAGAGAAGAATAATTCCTACTGAATTTCACAGTCTGTCCTTCGATTTTTTTGATGGACTTTCCTAACTTTCCATGTCCATTGTTCAGCTTCACACAATGTCTTGAGACATAGTTATGCTGGCAATAATGACACATTGACTGAAATGTTTTTGTGCCTGCCTGTGGGTCTTTGTTTCTAGTAAACCTGCATCATATTTCCTTTCTACTTATTTCTCTTCTATGTGCCACTTGATTTTTTTTTGGTAGATAAAGGAGTAAGAAAGCATGTTCCATTGGTAGCTTAGGAAGTCATCACATCAACAGAAGAGGTAGACTGTTCTTCTTACATTTTTTTCAGCTAGTTTTATATCCTAGGAGAGCATAGATGAGGAGGAAAATGCAGGAGGCCTGCTGAAGTAGGCATGTATTATTTCATTCGCATTTCTGATTGAGGTTATTGAGCTGTCATTACCACAGACAATAGAATCTGAATGGGGATCACTGGTGAATGTCCACCATTTTGTGAAAGCATGTTGGTTTTGATGACAGCTGACAAGATGTGAGCCATCTTTGTGTGCCTGGGGAGTTTGGGGCCTGTGCTTGTTTGAGTTAGCACACTAACCCCTGCTTCCAGATATCCTTTTGTTCTTGTAACAAGGAGGAAATCCTTTATTGTAACTCAATATTCACTGTTTTGGTCTCTAGAGGAGAATTACATTTTTAAAGAAGCATTTCCATTCTCCTCCCCTTGCTTCTGGGCAACCATGTGGTTCGCATATAGGCAGTAGTTAAATCTTTTTTTGAGATCATACATGCAGATGTGCATATAAGTGTTCTCTCTTTTTAAAGGCTGATATTATTAAAATTTTTGTTTGCATGGTAAGGTTTTGTTAGCAGGGGAGCTACAGGAGCGGCTGCAATGAGAAACTGCTAGAAGCTTCCCCATGTCCAGCAGAGTCAATGCCAGCCATCTCCAAGACCCACTGCTGGCCGAGGCCGAGCCCATCAGTGATGGTGGTAGTGCCTCTGGGATAGCGTATTTAAGAAGGGCTAAAAACTGATGCACAACAGCAACTGGTAGAGAAGAGTGAGAATATGTGAGAAAAACAACCCTGCAGACACGAAAGTCAGTGAAGAAGGAGGGGGAGGAGATGCTTCAGGCTCTGGAGCAGAGATTCTGTTGCAGCCCATAGTGAAAGACCATGGTAAGGCAGGCTGTCCTCCTGCAGCCGATGGAGGTCCATGATAGAACACATGGATGCCTGAAGGAGGCTGTGACTCTGTGGGAAGCTCACACCGGAGCATGCTCGTGGCAGGACCTGTGCCTCATGGAAAGAGGAGCCCGTGCTGGAGCAGGTTTGCTGGCAGGACTTGTGACCCTGTGGGGAGACCCACACTGGAGCAGTTCATGAGGAATGGCTTCCTGTGGGAGGGACCTCACAGTGGAGCAGGGTAGGAGTGTTAGGAATCTTCACCCTGAGGAGGAAGGAGCAGCAGAGACAATGTGTGATGAACTGACTACAACCCCCATTCCCTGTCCTTCTGTGCTGCTCAGGGGGGAAGAGACAGAGAAAATCAGCAGTAAAATTAAACTTGTGAGGAAGAGGCAGGTGGGGGGATGTATTTTTAAGATTTGCTTTTATTTCTTATTATCCTACTCTGATGTGATTGGTAATAAATTAAACCAATTTCCCCAAGTTGAGTCTGTGTTGCCCGTGATGATAAATTGGTGAGTGATCTCACTCAACCTTCATAAGTCTTTCATCATATTTTCTCTCTCCTGCCAGCTGAGGAGGAGAGTGATAGAGTGATTTGGTGGGCATCTGGCATCCAACCACAAAGTGTTTACCCATTTCTAAAATTCCCTTTTTTTCATTCTTGACGGTGCCACATGGATGCTTATTTACACTAGCATTCATTCACACACTGTTTTGAATCTTTTTGTACCTTCACATTGTCGACAAGGGGAAGCAAGCCTTGGAAAAACAAAATTGTTTTTACACATTATCACTGGAGAAGATGATCCTTCCCTGCAGTTATTTTTTGCGGGAATAGAGGGCATGGCAGTGAGTGCAGGCAGATTGGTGACCAGAATGCAGTGAAAAATCGGCACTGCTTGATTGTCGGAAGAGAACCCAAAGAGACACTGCTATGATCAGTCATGGGTGGAGCCACATGTGCTCTTCAGAGGTGCTTGCCTATCAAGACCTCTCTTGCCTCTGAATGCATTTCTCTGTGTAGACCTGGGCCATGCTGTAGTGCTGTCTAGAGCAGGAAGGTATGGGTCTGCAGACTAGCTGGGTCAGATATGGACAAATCCAGTCTACAGCAGATGGCTGAAGCTCTGCTCTTCCACAGCTGATTTTGGATGGTTTTAACATAGGCTGTGGACATGTTAAACTCTATGGCTGTGGTGGAAATGCAGAGAAGTCAGCATGCTTATGCTCCATTCTTGAACCATCTCTTGACATCAAGGGATAGACTCTGTCATCTCAACACACTTGGAAGTAGCTCTACAGAGCTTACAACCAATTGTTATCTTGTGGAAATTTTGAATGTAGTTGAATACATCTAGGGCAGATGTGGGGTCAATGAGCACTTCAGGGACCCAGGCTTGAAGAAAATTCTACATAAAAAAGCCAAGATAGGGTGTAGTTCAACTTTCAGAAAGGTGGTGGGGAGTATTTGAAGCATACAAAAAGAATCAGGACATTTGGGGAAACTTGTCTTTCCCAGTAGAGACATTAATAACCATTTTAACAGTATTATTTACCTCCTGCTGCTTCTCTGGAAAGAACAAATTGTAAATGTAATTTGAGAATGAACCATTTTTATCAAAGCCTGATTCAAAGCCTGAAGTAAATTACTGGGTTTGTTAAAAATGTTCACACCATCAAATGGGTGATTATTTTTATCTCATCGTTCACAAAGCAGAAACAGAAAAGAACTGCTGCTTATCTAAGGTGAGGTTGCAAGAAAGAGAGAAGTTAGGTTGGGTTTTTGTTGGGTATTTTAAAATTAAACACTTACTTTAGATGTCATTTTATATGCCCTATATAAAACACGAGACTAATTTACTTCTGCTGCCACATGGAAAGCCCCTTTGTCATACAGCAGCTCCCTTGTGATGCTTAATTTCCCTCTTCTTTCTTGTATCATTTTGGATGCACTTCATCACTCTTATGGATTAGTTTTAATATAGATGCACAGAGACTTCCACAAAGTGCCAGAGGGATGTATTTGAGAGATTTCAGTCATACCTGTGATATTTTTTGGAGATGGTTATCTGAAGCATGAGAGAATACTTCAGAGAGACCTAATGTCCAAGGAGGGGATTTCTGCAAAGAAGAAAGGAAAGAAGCAGTAACAATCCAAGGCTTTGGATGGGAAAAGCAGGTGAACTATAGGAAAGGGATATTTTTGGCAAATGCTTTTCCGAAAGACCAAATACAAAAATGAAAAGCTCTAATTCTGATTGGATTTTTCTTCCTTTTTTCCCTCCTAAATTGCTTTGATTTGTAGTTATATCCTTTACTGCTTCAGCATTTTAATTGTATTTTTAAAAGTTTATTTAAAATACAGGTTTGTGAAGCTGATTTAGAGCATCCAAAATCACTTCTTAGATGAGAGCCACTTAATTGCTTTCATCAAAATAAAACTGCAAATTTTTCTGAAAAGGAAACAAAATTTTTGTCTCTGGAAGCTATTCAAAAGACCCTGCTCCTTCTGCAAAGAAGTGCTAACTGTTGATATGGGTTGATTTTTCAGGTTAAGATCCATAACATTTGGTTTACAAAAGTTAAATTTCCCCTGACAGGTGAGGAAAAAGGAGTCTGGGGTTTCTTTTGATTTTGTTTTTTGTGTTGGGTTGGTTGTTGTGGGGTTTTTTTTGCAGTTGCCTAGAAAACATAAAGTTGTTGTCATTAGTAAGACAAGAGTCAGACTTTATTAGCACCTAACTCACAGAACAAACAGAGCTAGTTCAGTATCTACCAAAGAAAAGACTGATACTGCCAGAATCTTTGAACCTTAGGAAATACACCTTGATAGGAGAGATTTGCTCCAGAAGCAGAGGACACCTGACTATGTAATGAGGAAGGCACTTGAGGGTGTTTGTGGTTGTACCATCCAGACCTACATCAGGTGGTACGAAGTGACTGTACTGAGGAGAGGAAATGAGAGGCTGACTGACAGTCTGCAAGAGAAAGCGTTGCCATTATGAAAATTTTTAGAAAGGGAAATTTATTAAATGGGAGCTTTTTTGTGTGAGCATCAGTGTTAATAGTATGTAACCTGCTTAAAATATTTACTGAACTTTGCATCAGGAGGTGCATCAATACAGTGTTGTATTGATGCCTGTGTTAGGCATCAATACAGGTTAGGCATCAATACAGGTTAGGCCTGTGTTAGGCATCAATACAGGTTAGGCATGGACCTGCTGGA
>BJBW01009829.1:803-30206 GCA_004320125.1 Scolopax mira
GTGTCCCTGTGACTGCAGACTAGATGAGCTTTGAAGATCCCTTCTGGCCCAGATGATTCTATAATTCTATGACTCCAACTGACCAAAGGGATATTCCCCATAATATGATGTCATGCTCAGCAATAAAAGCTGGGGAAAAGAAGAAGAAAGGGCAGGGGAGGATGTTATGGCACTTGTCTTCCTAAGTAACCATTAGGCATGATAAAGGCCTGCTTTCCTGTAAATGGCTATTCCTCTGCTTGCTGATGGAAAGCAGCAAACAAATTCCTTATTTGTTTTTCTTGCACACATAGCTTTTTACCTACTAAACTGTCTTTAGCTCAAGCCATGAGATTTCCCACTTTTACCCTTCCAATTGTCTCCCCTACCCAATTTGGGGGAGTAAGTGATTGGCTGTGTGGGGCTCAGCTGCCTACTGGGGTTAAACCATGGCAGAGCTACAGCACTCAGCTGAACACAACTCGTCTCTGACTATTGCTATTTTTGTTTACTTCTAACAAATCTTTTTTCATATATCTGGGTTTCTGCTTGGATTAAATCTCTTAATGCAATGTATTAAAAATAGATTTCTACATTATTCTGAGTATTGCGTGTATACTTCAATATAAAAAAACGTGATGAAATTCTGAAACCAGTATTCCCTGTCCTAGACATAAATAGTCTCACAAACATGGAGCTTGCCTCTTGTGCAGTATAATATTAAATCAGAAGGAGAAAAAAGAATGAGTGGCACAATGGATGTGAATAGAATAATTTTGAAATATTACAGGGGTTTCTTAATGCATGTTTACCAAATTTCTGTATAAATAAGTAATGCAACTGGAGTCCTGAGTAATTTCAGGAGATTAGTGATAAATGGGCACAAGTTGATTATTCAAGATAAAGCTGAGGGTCATTATTCTCAGCTGGTCATTAATCCCCATGAAATGACTGGTATTGAGATAGCAATTACTATTATAATGAAAAGGGGGGGGGGGGGGGGGGGGGGGGGGGGGGGCAGAGAGGAAGCATGACATTTCTCTTATGAAGCCGTCTCAATTTCTAAAGAATTCATGTTTCTCTCATTACCCAATCAAGTTGCTTTAATAATTTTTAACCCTTTATGCAGTTTATTCATCCTACTACAATTCTTACGGAATCAGTTCACTTAAGGTTTCGTTTCCTGTCATATATTCCTGGAATTTTGGGGGGGGGGGCGGGCACAGCAAGGGGCAACAGTGATGGGAAAGGAAAACGAATCACACAAATCCTATCAAAACAGAAAATAAATATTTGGAAAAAATATTTTCCAAATTTTTTCTCTATACAATGTGCTCCACGATGAGATATGAGATTTCATCATTACGCTCTATGCTCTCTAGCTGTTTATTCTGCATTTAATAGTCCTTTTAGCAATAGCACACATGTCCCATGCCATTGCATAGCACCTGTGGAATTCTTTGTTGCAAAAGAGAATTTACCTTGTAGCATCACAACATATGGAACTGATACTGTAAAGTCAACTTGGTCAGAAATCATGAAGATATTTGGCTCTAAAATAAAGAAACATCTTTAAAACTTCACAAATTAAGTTCCTGGTGTTCTGATGTATCTTCTGAGGACTTCTGAGCCTTTGGAGTTCTTTTTTTTCACATTTCTAACAGAAGAGCTAGAAACTTATTATGGGCAGAAGTGAAAGCAATTCACTTCCTGATAGAAACTGTCATTCTGTTTTCCATTGTGGGACACCCACACATGCTGCATTATTACAACTTCCCATCTTAGAAACTGAAAAACTTAATCTAAACTAAAAGCTTTTAAGATAAGCTAAGAAAGTTAAGAAAATAGGTCTGTTGCCTAATAGTTACTGGTAAAGCAAACAAGATACAGATATTCATTACTCCTAGTACTTTTTTCTAAGGCTTTTCTGTGAACAATTTTTCCCAGGAAAGCTACAGGAAGGTACCAAGTTTCTGCTGGAAAATTTGCAGTTGTTTCTGAAATGTTTCACTATGTATAAAAGAGAGAAAGTAGAGCAAGGCTCAAAACAGTTTTAGGCAAGAACAGCCAATAAGCTGTTGCTCTGAAGGCTGCAAACCCAGTTCTCCATGGTAGAAGAAACCCAGATAATGGTGGACATTGATAAGTAACTTTGCAGTGCAGCTTGGGAGACTGATGTGTCCTAGCTTGCTTAAGCTGTTCGGAGAACTTGAAGCAAAACCTAATGATGCATGTCTGCTAGCAAAATTAATCATTCAATACTGGACAGCTATCGAAACTGGACTGTTTTACTATTTGGAGAGAGTCTGAAAAGAAAAAAAAAGAAAAAATTGCTTAAGTTCTGAAAGCTCTGAATGGCATTGAGCAGAGCATAGTTTAGAAAACATGGCAAGTCCTCTGGAAGTAGAGACATGCTTTTTGACTGCCAAGGCCAAAGTATGGTCTGTCAATTTTCTGGAAGAAAGGAAAAAACAGTAAGTTATATGGGAGTAGAACCTAGTCTGGAAAAGAAGTAATGTGATAGAGACAGGGGAACTAAACATAATTATGCATCATGACAGCTAATAGGATTCAAAACTATAGTGAAAACTCATGTTGCTGATGACAGACCAGCAACTGGCTTGCAGTGTGGCTATTTCATATTTTCCAGCTAAAGCCAGGGCATGCTAGTGCGACACACTCAGTGGAGAGGGTCAAAGTCTACAATAATAGCTGTTAGCATGTACATATTAACAATTCTAACCAAAAGAGAAAAAAAAAACAAACCAAATATAGACAATATACTTCAAAATTTCTAAGGAGGCTCATGCCTATAAGGAGATTTCACTCCACTCCTTTCACCTACTCCAAAATCAATATTGTCTTTGCTATAAGTCCTTTGAACAAAGCACAAATCAGCACTGACAGTGAATTACATATCAGCATTCCTGAAAAAGTCACATGATTCGGGGAAAGCAAAATGTGACTTCCAATTTTTCTGTACTCCTGGAAAAATATAACACATAGCACATCAACTAATGTCAAGAAGGATGCTGAGCATCTACTGGCCTTCCCTAGACTTTATGTATGTATGGAAATGTACTGTTTGCTCTTTCACTCTGTTTCCTTCTGCAGAATAAACATTGTACAGAGAAGAACACCTTATACTACACTAGCATCCTGTGTGGCTACGAAGACTATTCCCTGAAGTTTTACATTTCCAAAAATGTAGAAAAATAACTTCAGATCCTATAGAACAACTACTCTCTAGGAAATTCCAGCACAGCAAGTAAGTCGTCTTGAATAAAACAGGAAAAACAAAATGTTAATTATTTTCATGCTGTAAGTCTCTTGTGCATTTTGTGGCATTCTTATGTTACATGTTGAAAGAACTAGCATATTTGCATGCAATCTTTAAGCATCCCTTATATTTCAGTGATTCCATCTACAACAATGAGGAAATTGATTGAAGCTGTGGTAGCGGGAGTTCAGATTGGACATTAGGAAAAAGTTCTTCACCGAGAGGGTGGTCAGACACTGGAACAGGCTCCCCAGGGAAGATCATGGCAACAAGTCAGAGTTCAAGGAGTGTTTGGATGATGCTTTTAGTCATACTGTTTAGTTTTAGGTGGTCCTACAAGGATCAGGGTGTTGTACTCGATGACTGTTATGGGTCCCCTCAACTTGATATATCCTATGGTTCTACAATTTCCATTAATGGATATTTTATTTTTATAGTTGTTTGTGTAAAATACTCAAGTCTATATTCAGCGCACACCTGCTTCATTACACTTAATTGCAGTAAGTATGCTTTTTGCCAGTCTGTGTGACATAAATGCCTATATAACTACAACACATTTATACATTTATAAAAAGACTTCTAGATCTTGATGTTAAAAATGAGAGCCTTTTTCTTTTCTTTTTTTTTTTTCCAATATGTTGTGTGATATTTTTCCTACAGCGCCAAATCTTGAGAGTTTGTGATCAGAACAAAAATTTAAAATACTTGAAAACACTTATAAAACAACTTTGTCAGATCTCATGTCTGCAAAAGTGATTTGTAAACATGATTCAAGTATACCCTGAAGGTTTAAAGAGTGAAATATTATTTTATTTTGGGAGTGCTGAATCATGATTTTTCAATACTTACAGCTGGCAGCTGCAAGACACTTATAAGCTGGAATTCCAATTTAATGAGTAGCCTATAAAATATTCAGGCTAACATTTAAATCTTTTCAAGCTACAGTCAATGCGTACAGAAAAGTTTGCAGAAATAATAACTGAAAAATAACTGAAAAATACCACTATGGCACCAGGAACTATATATTCTTAAAACCTCTTAATATCTGTAGGAGGAAGGGGTGGAGGAGGAACAGGTATGTTTATTAATTTGTTTTAGAAAACCTAACTGCAGTCTCACAGGCTTTAAAATGTTGATTCCTTCAAAGACAAGGAACAGACTTACTTGATAGAAGTAGTAAACTTTTTTTGCACTAAAGAATATCTGAGATGGTAAATGACAGGCTAGCAGGTAAAAACAATAAGAAATACTAAGCTGATGTTGTTGACTATAATGATATTTTTCATAATTTTTCTTTCTTGAGTTCCTCAAAAGTTTCCTGCAGGAAAGACATACCATCTCCAGGACAAGGCATTTGCCTGGTTTCAAAGGCTGTTCCATTATTTTTTTTCACCTCCTGCATTTTTGTGCTAGCAACCACTTACTCTGCTTTTTGTGCTGTACTCAAACATTTCACTTAATATGTCAGACTCATCCTTCCAACCCTGTAATAGTAGAGTATTTTATTAAAATATACTTCTATGTAAATTAAACTTTTGTTCAGCTCTAGTTTTACATGGGAAAAATGTGAGGAAATTGCTGCCTAATTTGTACCACTCTATCATCTGAGTGAAGAAAACAGATGTGGCCACAAACCTGCTTAGTTTAGCTAATATGGCCCACCTATATTTCTTCAGTCCATGCATCCATGCATTATAATAAACCATGTATTGCACTGTTTAAAGTGAAAAGGCAATCAAGTAAACAAGCAGATGATACATTTGGTGTTAGCACATCATAATTAACTTTTTCTTTTTAGACTGAACACTCACCCGTTAGAAGAGGAATTGTAATAACCACTTTCCTCTAGAACCTCCTCAATTAGAGTCTATAGGATAGAAGAAATTCATTTCAGTAATTTATCTTTATTTAAAGTAATAAATTAATACACATTGGTACATTTATAGCTTACCTGCAACTGTTCATATGTCATCCCTTCTGTTATGTCAGAATTGCCAACAATACCTTAAAGTAAAAGGCAAGTAATATTATACTACTGAATTTGGGGGTTGCGCTTCCTAATCAGTTTCTTAGCAATTCCACTACACATACAATAACAAGAGAGATGCTTGATTATTAGCAGTTTATTCCACTGATCACAATGACGCCCTGTAAAGGTGGGAAGCATATTGCAGCATGATGTGAACAGTTGAGGCACACAATAATATAAAATTATGAAAGGGTTCTGATTGATGGAAAATATTTCAAATATTTAACAGAACAGAAAACAGCAGTGCAACTTTCTTATTCTTCTTATTCTTATTCTTCTCCACTTACAATATATAGTGGAAAGGGCACACAGCCAGCAGCAATTTGTGAAGACAAATATATTCTGTGCAGGTTAAGAGCTGAACATTTGGACAAATTGCACTGTTGTCTCTGGGAACAAAATAAAGGTCATATTTAAAGTGATTGTTAGCGACTTATTTCCTACTCATATCATCCTTGACACCTGGTATTATTTTGGGGTTTTGCAATAGGCTGTGGAACTGATACACTAGTTTCAACATAAAGGCCAGCAAAATCAAAGTCTCTCACCCTTCTTTCTGGCACCATAGTTTTTAATGTTACCATGTCTTTCAGTCCATGAGTTGCAACATAGATTTTCCTGTATTTAGAAGAATGGAAATGGCACAAGTACCAAAACACAGGCTGCTCATTTCCCTTCTATCCATTGCACAAAGAGGTATATGATGAAACAAGTCTCTGAAGTAGGAATTGTGGTCCCTCACCCTTTATGATTCCAGTTATGGTAGGTTTGATTAAAGATGGATTTCACGATTTGTCACGCTGAGTATCAGTAGTCCAAAGCATATTTGACACTACTGATTTTCTAAAGTGTGTGCGTATATATATATATATATTTTTATTTTTTTTTTACATTACATAGATGTGGTATAGCATGAAGTGTTTAATTCCCCAAGTTTGTATGGCTTGATCTAGCTGGGTAATTAAATCATCCTAGTATAATTCTTTCAACTATGACTGAAGCACAATGTGGAGTTTAAAAAGAGTTTGTTTAACAATTACATGCATGGGCGGGTAAATCCTAATTTTCCATTACAAACATTTCTAATTATTTTCATGGGTGAACCACATGTTTGCACCTTAGGTATTTCTTTGTCATTTCAAAGTACACTCTCATAAATTAGTAGAATGTTCCGTCAGTTGTAAACTACATATCTTATTAAGAATTAAACAAAAGTAGAACTAAACCAAACAAAAAAGGTAATGAAAATCACTAATCAACAGTATTTTATTGTATTTAAAGATTTTAGAGCAGCAATTCTGTCTGCTTTGATACCAGATGCCACTACAGAGGTTTTGTTGCTTTCTTTACCTTTCTTGTCATTTGGTAGAAGCATATTTCCACCTGAAGACAGAAGTACTACATGCCAATCTGCTGTGAAGAAGTTTGGATCAATCAGTTCAGGAGAACCTTGCAGCAGCTGGGGAAGGGGAAAAAATTTAAAAAAAAAAAAAAAAGAAAAAGAAAAGAACACCTGAAATCTCCATCGTTCTCGTTTACCAAGACTTCAGACAGCTGTAAGACAGCTTACTCTTTCCTGTTTCCTAGTGAAATCAGAAGTCAAAGGAGATTTCTAAACTTTTTAGATTAATGAAAAAGTAGTGAACACAATTACGAATGTTCTGCCTTCTTCTTCTCTCCAGAAAATCTGTACTTAATAAAAAGCGCTAAGTTCTTTAACTATCTGAATTAAATGTCATAAACTATGTTTTTGTGTGAAGATAAACACCGTGTGAAGTGTATTCCCTCAAACCTAAGAGTGAAACGGTTGACGACTGGTTTTCAAAACTGGGGATTCAAGTGAAATTGTTCATCTGTATTCAAGTGATATGATTCCCATTGGTGGGATTGATCCCAGCACTTCTGAAACCTGAGTCAGTTCAGCTACTTTATTATCTGAACAAGGATACAGACATTAAAGTCAAAACCATCTAGTTTTAAAAATATCCACTGGGAACAACTCTGACATGAAAATATCCTTGTGGGCAGGAAGGGAATTCCAGATATGCCTTTCTGCAGCATGTTAACAGTTTTACAGTTACAGTAACAGAATAATATCTTTACCCCCTCACTGATCAGTGACACAATCTTTTTGTCTGTTATTATAATTAGGATTTCTAATTCAGCATAGTTAAGAACCCATGATTTCTAAATTTTATTTGCAGAAATTGCACAACCTTATAACAACACTTGCTGGAAGACTTCAATGTCTCTCATTTTTCATGTCTTCATGTCTTCAAATTTTCTCTATTTATATTCTTCTTACCTCTAAATTATATCCATACAAATTGTATTTATAGTGGTGATTTTTGGTAAAATATGTACCATTTATTCATGGATGCTTATCAATTCTCAATCCTTCTAACTGAAGGGTTTGTTGTTGCTTTCTATTAACTATATTTCCTTCAAGTTAGAAATGCCCAGAATTGCATTTAGCATTTCAAACACCTTCAATTTACTAATATTTAACTTTTAAATAGTGTATTTCTTCCCTTTTCTTCAGGTTTAAATCCAATAGGTTTGAAGCTAACACAACTTCACAGTTGATAACATTTATAAGTTGATAAATAAATAAATAGGTACCTTTATTTCTAGGCATTTAAAAACTAGGTTAACTTTATAACAAACGTTTCCATTACCTTACCATATTTTTGTGCATCCTTTCCTGAACACATCAACTCAATATACAATTAGCAAACGTTATGGCTGAAATACAGGAGTTGTTTAGCATAGACCACAGGTAGTAATTGGTGTACTACACCTTTTTCATTTCTGATTTCAGATTACAAGGATTGCTCTGCTGACTGAAGAGGGACTTCTTAAATCTTTCAATGATTCTCCTTTTCAAGTTGCATTGCAAAGCTGGAGGAAGCTACGTGAAACAAAGAAACAGATGTTTACATCTGCTGTAAAAATTACCTAATGAGCAGTACCATTATTGAAAAAAAAAGCAGCTTCACTACAAAAAAGAAACATTGATATTTAATAGCATAGTGCTAAACAGCAGTACAAGACTTAATTTCATGGCATATTATAATAATGCTCCTTAGTTTGCCTATGCAGTTAGGCTTGGCATACCACATTACTCAGTTCCTCTAGCCTTTGAAAGTAAAGATCATAATAACAATACAGGTAATACTAGATTTGCTTCCCTGATCACAGTGCTAGTATCTGGACATTTTTCTACAGATGAAACTCACAGAACATTAGACTAGATTTCACGTTGGCTGTAATGAATCAATCCAGCTGAAATTAATGGAATTTCAAGAAATTTAGACCTGCATTAAATGTGTGTGTATCAACTTCAACAGGCTCTTTAAGGTCCTTATGTACATCTTAATACAATTTAAATGTCTATTTTGATAGAAGCTTCCTATGGGAGGTAATTTACATTTCACTTCTCTATAAAGCAAAACTGATTTTGTATATTTTTTCTCCTGCATTTTTTGGGAAAAAATAGACATTTTTCAACTATATTTACAAAAAAAAAGCACAGATCATACTTTATTGTGTTTAAAGTCTTCAACTGAGAGTTCAAAGGAGGTCTCTTTGCTCTTTAAGATTTTTAAAACATTTTTATGCTCCAACAGTAACTGTAAAACTTCAGGTGTTTGTCACTGCAATGACACTAACTCACCCTGATGACAGAATCATAGAATGGGTTAGGTTGGAAGAAACCTTTAAGATCATCGAGTTCTCGCCCCCCCCACCATGGCCAGGGACACCTCCCACTCAATCAGGTTGCTCAAAGACCCATCCAGCCTGGCCATGAACACTTTCAAGGATGGGGCATCTACCACCTCTCTGGGCAACCTGTTCCAGTGTCTCATCACTCTCTGTAAGATATTTCTTTCTTGTATGTAGTATAAATCTACATTTTTACATCTACAAATTTACATCTTTTACAAAAGAAGGTCCTTGTAAAAAGTCCCTCTCCATCTTTCTTGCAGGCCCCCTTCAGCTAGGCTGCTATAATGTCTCCCTGGAGCCTTCTCTTCTCCAGGCTGAACAACCCCAACTCTCTCAGCCTGTCCGCATAGGAGAGCTGCTACAGCCCTCTGATATTCTTTGTGACCCTCCAACTGGACTCGTTTCAACAGGCCCATGTCCTTCCTGTGCTGAGGACTCCAGAGCTAGATGCAGTACTGCAGGTGGGGTCCCACCAGAGCGGAGTAGAGGGGTAGAATCACCTCCCTCGACCTGCTGGACACACTTCTTTTGATGCAGCACAGGATGTGGTTGGCTTTCTGGGCTGCCAGTATACGTTGCCGGCTCATGTTGTGCTTTTTGTCCACCAGCACTCCCGAGTCCTTCTCCTCAGGGTTGCTCTCCGCCATTCTCCACCCAGCCTGTATTTGTGCCTGCGATTGCCCTGACCCACATGCACATCCTTGCACTTGGTCTTGCTGAACTTCATGAGGTTTGCATAGCCCCACCTCTGAAGCCTGTCCAGGTCCTTCTGGATGGCATCCCTTACCTCCAGATTGTTGACCACACCACACAGCTTGGTGTGTTAGCAAAGTTGCTGAGGGTGCGCTCAATCCCACTTTTCAGGGGGATCTGCTTCATGATCTTGCCAGACACAGAGGTGAGACTGGCTGGCCTGTAGTTTCCCTGGGTCTTCCTTTTATTCCTCTTTAAAAATGGGGGTTATGTTTTCCCTTTTTCAGCCAGCAGGAACTTTACCAGTTATTGAATTTATTTTATAAATTAATAAATCACTGCTCTTAGAAGGCTATAAATCTAGAATAGCCCTATTTTGGCCTCACACGAGTCCTAATTTGCTTTGACAACCCAGGCATCAATGTTACATCCTAAGCATGGAAGACTTCATCAGCTAGCTGACTGCATATATTTTCTTGTTGCACATAGATGCCACTCTCTTTTCATGCAGATAAGGCTTTACACATACCCTTTAAGTCAGATGTTGAATGTTCCTCAGCCTATAAGTGAGTAAAAAAAAATGATGCTTTAGGAAAGGCCTGCAAGTTACTCTATAGAATACATGCCACTGCAATGTACTGTGTGCAGTACCATGGGCATAGTGGGATATTCTGAAACAAAAGTGGTAAAGTGCTTGAGAAACTCAGAATTGCCTCAGGCACTAGTGTTCAATTTTAGCGTTTGTTTTAATGAAATCAGATGTCAAATCAAGTTTAATTAAAAAAAAAAAAAAGGGAAAAAAACCAGGCCAAGGATTTACATAATGCTTTTTTTAAAAGCTTCCTCTTACATTGTTTTCCAGAGATCACTCTGACTTTTGTTCCCATGGAAACTGGATTGGGAAGGCTGCTGGCAGCCAAGAACTAACAGGAAAGAACTCTCCCTTGTAAATTTCATTTTAGAATTGGCAGCTGAAATATGTAACAGAGTTTTCGAAAAGAGCCAGATACTATAAAAAATAGTCAATCTTAGATTTGTAAGAACATAAGCAAGTACAAGAGAAGCACATAGTACACAATGAACAAGCACAGGTGTGGATCCTGATTTCTCTGCCTTTTGGTTCTGAAACCAATTGACACCAAAAGCATCAAAGTTGTTACCTGCTTCAGTGGTCAATTCTGAGTGAATCTTTGAGTTGCTGTTAGTTTGCAGTTATTGCGCATTCACATTATAATAACTTGCATTAATGAGCAGGCCACTTGAGAAAGCCTTCGTCAACAGTCAGGATATGTTCACTAATAAGCACCTTGGACATATCCTAATACAGCAGGTAAAAAATGAACTGACTCATTTTTGTTAGTAGGGAAGGAGAAAATTTCCAATTATTTTAAATAACAATTGTTTTCTTTGCCTGCGGTAATTTATTTCTTTCATTGCCTGTTTTGATAAGCTTGACAGTTAAAAAAAAAAAAAAAGACATGACAACACACCTGAGTTCAGTTATGATATTCTGTTCTAAACAGAAATAAATTTGGCTCAGCAATGTGAAATCACCTGAGGTGATAAACATCACTTCCCAAACATAAACACGTAATTTTGGAAAATTAATGCATGTTTATTTAATAGTAGCAAATTTTGCAAGTAACTAAGGGGCAGCCATCTTTCTGGAAAATAAGAAGTTTTCCATTACATTTTTAGTTGAGAGTTCAATACAAATTTATATCAGCCCCATTTTTGCTTTTGAATCAGCATGAAATAACTTCAACTCCCTTTCACTACGAAACATTTGAACTTTAATTTTAAAATAATTCTTAAGTTTGAAAAAGAACTGACATTGCAAAATATTTAACATATTCAGGATTTGAACTATTGCACTAGAAATCCCAAGAAATTATTACTATTTATTGATAATAAAAGGTACGATTGAGAAATTATTTAGAAATTATTGCTATAGAGAAAAGCATTTTATGTAGTCTCCATATCTATGTATGATATTAATTCACTTAAAATATTCATATTCCTGGCATGACAAAATGTTGTAAAAATAATTTACTGTACAATCCATTTTTTTTGAGGTGAGCCAATGATTTTTTATTTCATATGACTCAATTATTGCCATCCTCCATATACTAATATTCAATGTTAGTCTTTATTTGAATGATATATTTTTAAAGCATCCTGCCATCTGCACAAATGTCAAGTTCTGTTGTTTTTAAAGAACAGTGACTAAGTTAGCAACACTTTGCAGTACAATCATTTTGACAACAGCAAATAACTAAAAAGTATAGAATGTCAGAAGCAACAGTAATGCATACTTGAGTGATGAAGATAATTTTGTGCAGCTGAATAAGAATCTGCTGAACAGGGTCACTGATCTGACGCACCTTCCTTTGTGATACAGCAATTCCTGCCGATGCTGTAGATGACAACAGTAAAATCAGACTGTAGATATAAATACTAAGTTTTAATGTAAGAATTATTTTACTAACAGTGTTGGGAATGAAAAAAGGATAATCTAAAAACTTAAAGGATTAGACAATATTGTTTTCAAAAGTAAATCTCTTTATCTGATTCACTTCTAAGTTCCTCTAAGAGAAAAGAAGTATTAGTGTACCTCACTAAGTTTCCCCACATTTATTCAAAAGGAAACCTAAAGATATGTTAATGAAATTTTCTTATTTTAACTAATATTTTTTTTCCATAGGGTAACACACATGATATTTATTTTTTAATATATTTTGATGTTATGAAATTTATTTTCATTTTACGCTAAGAATTATAATAAAATGTCTGATGCGGACCATTTGGAGAATAAATTTATAAAAATGTTTTTTCAGGTAGCCTTATAGTAACACGTCACTTTGTCACAGCTACGTTTTGTTTCCAACATCTAGCAAGAGCATGTTTTGAGAGAAACCTCAAGAAAATGTGCAAGAATCTATGATTCCCTTGAGACTTCTTAACTTTGAGTCAGAAAATTAGTGGTTTCTGTTTTTTGACATAAATTCCTCCCCACCAGAGATCACCCTATTTAAAGGATGTATGATGGAGACTGTGGAAAGGACCCGTTACCAGCATCCTCCATGATCAAAATGACACCATCATAAAGTGCATAAATGGCATTTTTCATTATTAGAATAAAAGAACACCAATGCTAATCAAAGAATAATGCTGTAAAAATTCCTCTCACCACAAAGGAAAAAATACAGGCAAATGTAATATAGAGAAAACTAGATTTTATAAACTTTTAAACACAAAGCTAGTTAAATATTGATATAAAAATGTATGAGGTTAAGCAAACTACAAATGGGGTTATGCAAATCAGAAAATATTAACTAGATTCAATTCCCATGTACATATGTATGTAATTATGAGCTATGCACATTACATATACACAATATAAATTTTATCCCCTCCACCCCTTCCATATTATATGGGATATAAAGATGGCCTGTCTGAAGAAAAAGAAAAACCTAAATAAGTTTAAAAATTAAATGCTTCATCAGTTTTGAAAAGTGTTGTCTCTCAATATATCTCCATATCATTTCTCTAAGTTTCAACATTTCAAGTAGACTTGTACACCAGACAGATCAGACGATAAAATACTCATTAACAATTACTTAATAATTGGCTAATTACTAAGAAGAGGTCATGAAGCTGGAGATCCACAAGAAGAAAGTATTGTCACTTTGAGAAAATAACATTCCTGTAAGTTGTTTTTAATATTTTCTTCTAAAATACATATGAAACCTTTTTTTAAAACAGTGTATTTGAACATTTCCTTTAGTTATTACCTCACAACACACACAATAGATACGCATACACCAATTCATAAACAGTACACACAGAGGCTTATATTTTAATCCTTAACTGTTTAGTTGGGTAGCTAAGGGTGATCTTAGCTAAAAAGCATCTGTCATATCTGATGACAATGCATTTTGTAGTACAAACTCTGAAGCAAAAAACAGAGTCAGTTTAGAATTAAAAGGAAAAACATTACTTTAGAATTAAGAATATTGCGGTGCTTCAAATATTTTTGTTTCCTTATATAATTTTTATTAGATTATTTTTTATTTTATTTAGATACGTGTGAATTAATTATCATGGCAAAGAGCAAGAAAGCTGAGTTTTTCTTGTCTTTTGAAAAAGAGTGAGTAGATGTAAACCTGTTCTTCCTCTAAAGCTAGATTACCATACTCTGTCAAGCAAATCCATGTACAAGTACATAATATAAACTTTTCACAGACAAAAGCACTACAAAGGAAGTCTTGCATGAGTAGAAGTTATGCTTTTCTTTCAGCAAAACAAATTTAACACAATTTTAATATGTTCACTTACTTCTATGTGTTAAAATCAGGAAAAAAAAATACAAGCTATGTGAAAATATTTAGTTCTTGGGGTGAAGAATTGAAAAAAAAAGCTGAAAGTGAAAGTTTATTTCCCCCACCGAACTTCTGTTTGAGACTCATCACAAACAGCCATGAAATCAGGTATGGTCTTGGACATCCAGAATTTGAGATAGATATATTTGTCTGCTGTAGGTACATTTTTTCTTGTAGTACAAGTAGCTTGGCAATTAAAAGACCGTGCTCTTTCTCTGAAGCAGAACTGCCTAATTTACCAAATACCCATGTGATTTGTTTCCTGCCATATTCAATGAGATATTTGAAAATACTAGCCAAGGGCAGCTTGATAAAAATCAAAATCTTGACTACCTAAATGAGTGAACATTACTTAAAATTTACAAAGCATAGTAAACTCAGATTTGTGGGTATTATATATAAAAGATGGATTATATTTTGATAACTAAAGACCATTATGAACTTCCCTGTTGAACCAAAAGAAAAAGACATAATAATCTATTTATTCTATGGAATAATTTTAATTCCAGCCATAAGATCCAATAGAGAAATTCTGCTGATCAAGCTTTAAGTAATTTAACAGAATTTGGACATAGCAGTAAATATTACGGATTCTACAAACCAAGCAGATTTACAAAATATCTTTCAGATTTTAAATATAACAATTTAAATTTAACAAAAAAAATTTAAATATAACAAAACAAACAGAATGGCTTGATTTTTATTTACCTAGTGCTCCTTTATCATCCTTTGCCTGCTGTAAAAGAGTGTAGAGCCAAAACTAAAGCAGATCTAAATCAGATTCCTGAATTTTTATGTGATAAATCAGTATAGTTATTTAAGATTTTTATCTTGTGTATTTGTCATACACACTTTCAGACTCAGAGATTAAATAAAAGCTTATCAGCAGAATGTCACTATAAAACATTTAGTGTATCATTCCAGAACATTAGTTAACAAAATTATCTTTCCAAGTTGAGTATTAGACCTGGAAGCTAAGCAAAGAGCTTAAGTATTGAACTTCAGTTGTTAGCAGCACTGTATCTCTCTTAAATACAGTTATCTCTAAACTCCATTTCAGAGGCTAATATAGATACATGTTCCAAAATTTCCTCATACAGACACACCCTGAGGATGTATGTCTTACCCCTAAACAATTGTTATTATTTTTGCAGTGATCTTGTTTAAGAAAAATTCTGAGGGAGATGAAATCCAAATACCAAAATTAATTAGCCACAACTGAACTATTATAATTCTTTTTCCTGATGAATTTCTGTGCTGACTATTTTGGCAAGAAGTAGAAGACAGACATCCACAAACTGAGGTGTCTAGGGACCAACCAGAGATGAGCTGTGCTCTCACAGAAAATATAAAAGGGACATTTTTCCCTAAGTCTCCTCTTAATGATCAATAAGAGGAAAGGAATTGCATTTCCCCTGAGCCACTAAAGGAAGAACTTTGGGTTTATCTTTCTGTTCAAAGTGACAGTGGACACCATGTGAAAATAACCTAAGATATTATATGTCATGAGGAACAATTTTGTTTTAGCTCTTTTTGCCTCATCTTCACTTTTCTAACAAGTATTTCAGGACTGCTATATTCAATCCCAAAATCAATAGTGTGGTCTTGCCATTACAGTCTAGGAATCTTCAATTTTTCTTAGGTCACTGATAAAAATTCTACTTCCTTGACATGTCACCTTTCTCACTGCTCCCTGTTCTGTGGTATTTGACCTCTCCTTTGTTGTCAATGGCTTGTATTACAAAACAAAAGCAAATAAAGCAATGCCTTTTCTTTTGTGGGCCTTCACATATTTGAATTTTTTTTCACAAATAAAAATATGCTTAGAATGGTGTAGGTACCAATCCACTCTCCATGATATTTGAAAACTCATGACAATCAGGTGAAGTCCCTGCTGACTGTAAAAAGGGAAACAGTGCACCCATTTTTAGAAAGGGTAGAAAAGAGGATCCTGGGAACTACCAGCCTATCATCCTCACCTCTGTGTTTGGGAAGATCATGGAACAGATCCAGAAGTTGTGCTAAGGCACAAGGAGGTGATTTGAGACAGACAGCATGGTTTCATGAGGGGCAAGTCCTGCCTGACCAACCTAGTGGCCTGTGATGGAGTGGCTACTCAGTGGACAAGGGAAGTTGTCTATTTGGACTTCTGTAAGGCCTTTGACACATGCCCCTGCAAGGTGCTTCTCTCTAAATTGGAGAGAGAGGGATTTTATACATTATTTGGTGGATAAGGAACTAGTTAGATGGTCACATCCAGAGGGTAGTGGTCAACAGTTCAATGTCCAGATGGAGATCAGTGACAAGTGTTGTCCCGCAGGGGTCCATATCGGGGGCCAGAATTGTTCAATATCTTCAACAGTGACATAGACAGAAGGATCAAGTGCACGCTCAGCAAGTTTGTAGACAGCACCAAGCTGAGTCGTGGGGATAACATGCCTGAGGGATGGAATGCCATCCAGAGGCAACTGGACAAGCTCAAAAAGTGGGTTCAAAGGTTCAAAGTTCAACAAGAACAAGTGCAAGGTCCTGCACCTGGGTCAGGGCAACCCCCAGCATCAATACAGGCTGTGGGACAAAGGCATTGGGAGAAGCTCTGCTGAAAGGGACTTGGGGGTACTGGTGGATAAAATGCTGGACATGGGGTCTCACTAAAATGAAGTTTATTATTACTGATTTATTATTGGAATTCATACTTTCTAAAAAATTCCTTGAGGGTACTTCAGATATTTGTATATGAAATATAATTTTCACATTTTCTAACATTACAAAATATAATTATTAGATAATACCATAGATAGTACCAAGAACTAGAACTAGAAGACTATGGGACTGCCACCCTGTCACAAACGAGTCCTTTATTTTCCTAGTGTGGCCCCTGTTCACTCTCAAGAACAGATTGATAGGCAATAGAGATGAAGAAGTAAAAGAGGAGATGCTCTATATGCAACTGGAGAATAAGGTCTAAAAGCTTGGAAATCTTTACATTTAAGTTAAGTTAAAGTTTAATTTTGTTGCAAGCACAAAATTACCTGGTCGCAGTCTTGATCCCAGACCTTCCGTATAAACTCTGTTACTATTTAAAAAAAATAATTAAAAAAAAAGTAGTTTTAATTGTGTTTCTATTGTATATTGTCTATTTGTATAGACAGATCTTTAAAAGTCAATAAGCCACTGGATTGCAAATTATTTTGCATTTCTACATGTTTAAAGACATTTCAATTAATCCATTTTATGGAGGGAAAACATAAAGATTAATTATTATCTAGTGGATAAAAACAATAGTAATAATATATACAGTACTAGTAAAGTGGTGAAAAAAATATTACATCACCAGGACAGCAATACCTCAATGTCAGAAATATAGGTCCAGATATTTCAATGCTAGCTTCTACCATATACTCTACACAAACACTGTAAATTTCAGCCTACAAATTTCACTAGCTGAGATAAGCAACAACAAATGGATACAGACAGATGGGGAACGGAAAGAACCAATATGATGTCCTGACGGATGAATGGCAGCCTCAACAGCCCTAGCATGGCAAGAATGCGTATATATTTTTAGGGAGTAAGGAAAACTACAATTTAAAGGAGTAGTTAAGAAGAGAGTTTCTCTGAGTTGCAGAGATGGAGAGAAAAACACGTGCTTGCTTCAACACTCAAGCATCAGTAGGCTGCCATTGCTGAATGCATCAGGACTAAAGCTGGAAAGCTAGTAAGTGATACGTGATGGACTGGATGATTATATGCTAAAAACAACTCTGAAAGCAAAAATGAATTATTGTGTCTAAAGTGATAGGAAAAGCACAACCATTAAAAGGATAAACACAGAATATGGGAAGGTTGAAGGTAGGGCTGTAGAAATGTTCCTTGTAGACATCTTCTGAATGGGCACTTGAATAATTAGAGTGCTTGTATCAAAACCAGGAAAGATGTTTGCCTGACGGTCTTATGAACTCAAGCAAGAGTTTTAGCAACGTATATTGATAGGAAAGGTTAAATCTTAGCAATGCCTGGCAGAACAATGAGACTTATTCTGAACGTATGAACTTTGAGAGCTGTGCAAGTTCAAGTGGGTGCTCCTGTATCTAAGTATTAGCGAGGATGAACTTTATTTTCAAGAACGATCAAAACCTGAGCTAATGGGCAGGACTTTCAGTATAGGCAACTATGACATTCCTTTTAGCTGTGTTGTAGTCAACTGTATCGTCACAAAGCCACAAAGAGATCTTACAGACATGAGCAAAAATTTAGTATAGACAGAAGAAAATACGTCTGGTGTATACAGCTAAATTCATGATTTACAGCATGATTTTGCAGGTAGATGAATAAGAAGACAGGTTTGTACATGCAAAGACAAGATGCACAAGAAAAGACAAGAAAATCAGTGATAAAGCCATGTGTAACATTCTGAAGAAATCAGATGAACAGATAAATTAGCGTCCTTCTGCACGGTCCTTAAGAAATTTCAAAAGACAGAAAGAGAATTAGAGAAGGATAGAGTCATGAGAGTCAGAAAAGCATGATTTTACAAAGACAAAGATAGCACCAGTGGTAGATAGCAGATCAAGAAAATAAAGGAACAATGACTTGGAACAGGACATTAAACAGCTTAGTAAGAATTGCTACAATAATATTCCTTAAGTGAAAGCTGGATCAAACAGGGTCTATGGAGAAAAAGGAAAGAGGAGTCAAGTCTGTTATAAATACTTGCCTAGTTAAATTAAGTTTAAGAGAAAAAAAATTATACAGGAGGCAAATGGAGTAAAGAGTGATTTGGGGCTTTTTTAAGATGTGAAAGCGAAGCAGAAATGAAGAATCTATGAATAAGAGTGGTATGAACGAGATCAGAAAAAATAATGGTTGGTCAAGTATGCGTTTGATGCATTTCTAAATAAATGACAGAAGAAAAAGGAAAGACATTTAGAAGGAGAATAGGGATGGCCATGCCATATGCTGTCTCAATTTTTTCCATTTTGAAAGAAATGAGGACTCCAGAATTCAAAAAATGTTTATCTACATTTATATAGAAGGTCTAAAGGAATTCAAAGGGAGAAAAGATATTACTCTACACTATCAAATGCACAAACACATTTTTCAATTGAAAAACAGATGCTTCAAAATGCAAAACCAGAATTTGGCTAACCAACTAATGTTTGTTTAACCTGATATAGCAAGGCCCATTTTTTAAAACTATATATCAGTTTAATGGTAGTCCTTAAATTACTCATGTAAAGATTCTATGTCCAAATAACCTCTGACAATGTCCTCAAGCCAACTGAGTGTCATAGGCTGAGATAAAATGAAGTTGCAATGATAAGTAAAGGAACATTTCATAAAGGCAATCACTCAACTCTTCCACTCTTAAACGACCGATTGAAATTGATCATAACAATGATCAATTATATAATCTATTTTAAGATCATAAATCTTACCTACCTATTCTGAGCTTGTCTTTCAGAAGCACAAAAACTTTGTTTAATTATACCTGAAACAAATGCATAAATATTATCTCTGCATTAAAAACATATATGTACATGTGTTAATATTTTTATTTCCCTGATATGGTGTCAAAATAACCTTTTTAAAGCAGCGTTAAACAATCTCCAAACTCCCATTTGACTGCTGAGTTGCTGCTTGATGTATCAAAGATTTGCTTGCATCATAAGTAAATTCTCAGCCCTCCATAGTATTTTAATACTTTCAGAATTTCACAGAAACTAATAATATACTGAAAAAATGTCCACAGAAGATGCATCTGGATTTTACTACAGTTACTGATACCACCATAGCCACAAAATTGTCTCTAGTCTGGATTTAAAGCTAGAATATTTACCCATTTTCTCAGAGGACCTTTGATGGGTTGTTGAAAGTACGTTCTACCAGTTTTATTGCTGCCATTCTATTAGCTAACTATTCAAACTACCATATATGCCATACCTTACTTCTTAAATAATCCCACTGATTTTAAGACCTTGAAGACAAAGTTATGACCAGTTACTGGTCAAATATCAAATCATCAATAAAACTGAACCTAGACATTTATGTCATTTATTGCATAGTGCCAAAAAATGTGAGGATGGAGGGGTAATGTTTGATGATATTTATTATTTATGCACTTGGAAAGCATTGTCTTAAATAAGTATTTGTCTTAAGCATCTGTCTTCAAACATTCCTGCAAAATCATTCTTTGCTGGTAATTTTGACATATGAGACCACTCTCTCCTACAGATGATATCTCATTTTGAATGAGGAAGAGTATGTTGAAATCAAAAGATATTTCAGGTAACTGAAGGTCTAAGTACTAAGATTAGATGTTTTTTCAACATTAGTAACATCACAAGCATTATTACAGAATAGAAACAGAGGCATCTCTGTTCTCTACTCAAATGGTACTAAGAAAAAATATTTTCTGCCAAACTTAACACTAGTTTTCCCATTGTTGGTCTTGTTACAGCAGTTATATTAGTCCTAGAGCAACAGTAGAGGACTTTCAGAGAGCAAACACATTTCAGAATCTTAAATCTTTTCCTTATGTTCAAACATACTTTTTGTCGTGCTCTGAAATTTAGTACCTCTATTTTTCCAACTTTTCTGAGATCCTCTGAATTAAAAAAAAAAAAAAAAATTCTGAAGGAGGCTTGCATCTGTCACACAGAATTCACTTTAAAACCAAAAGAAATTATATAACTTTAGGCTAAATCTGTCTCCCTAAAACAACAACACAAAGACAGAGAAAGAATGAAAGAAAAAGAAACAGTATTTTCATCCTTGCTAATGCTTTGCTTACCAAAAGAGATATTAAAACTCTATAGCAGTTAGGCAAATGGAAGGTTTTATAAGAACAGTTGATATACATAATAGCAAATAAACTAGGTCCTTATAGAAGTAAATATACTTCAGTTAATTTTAACACTGAGACAAGAAAATAGATAGGAAAATGCAGTGTCTACTGTCTAGAAAATAAAGGCAACCTTTAGAAATGAAAAAACATGATTGTAGCAAGGAACAGACACAATAATACAAACACGAAAGTAGAGTCTCTGACTGAACCTGGATCATGTTGTTTGGGGTAAGGTTTTTTGAGTTACAATCTCAGACACTCTGTTATAACACAGACAATAACATATTATGGGAATATATGTGAGAAAATCTGTACCAGAAGCCACTTGGCTAGAAAGCTAAGTTTGACTACAGCTGTTTGCTATAATTTTAGAAACAGCTTCCCTTTCCAAGTATTCATATACAAAATTGTGTTTGAAATACTATAACCCTTTGGCTGTTTCAAATAAATGGTCTCTCTATCAGTATCTGGTTCGTATCTAAATTTGCTTGATCAGTTTGATGACTCACCACATTTAACTTGCTAATCTGGCAGTTTATGAGTGTATTTACAATGCATGATATTTCACACCAAAGAGTCTACCTCACCACTCATTGTACGTAGCAGAGATGCAGTATTTTCTGATTCATATGCTAAAGTTAGGAAAATACTTATTAATGCTAAAAAAAACCCAAAACAACCAGAAATCATGATTGCAGAACATCACTAAGCAATAAACAACACCCTTCAGCCCCATTTTTATTGCTTATTATTATATTAGAGACCCACAGAGCAGCTACAACCAAGAGAGAAGTCTCTTTATGTTAGACAGTATGAAAATATACTGGAATAATACCTTCAATAACTAAGCAAGAGGGGACTCAGGCATCTACAAATGTTGTAAAAAACACATTCATGTGTGTATAGACACACTCGCTGAACACTAATTACTCTAGTTATAATCCTTAATCTGTTGTGTAAGAGTTGTGCCAATCATACGAAGCTAGACAGGGAGTAAGAAACAACATAGATGCGTAGAGAAATTAATTAACGTAAGTCATGGAGTACAGAGTGCATCCTGATGATCAGTCCAGGGTGTTACCTGGACCATATTTCTTTTTACTATGGTATTTCTTTGACATGGATGGGAAGAGCAAAGCAACATATATTTTGTTCAAATGCCTTGCAAGAGGGAATTTCTCCATTCAAGACAATCTCAAGGAAAATGTAATGTATTTTCTCTGAAAGTGATGTGATGGCAGCATGATTAGACAAACCCTTTCAAGACCCTGATCAATATACGCATAACTGAAAGTCATATTTTCATGTCAGCAGTTTCCAAATTAGCTTGATGAAAGTTGGTCAGATTTTCCCCTGTAATGCTGCCATGATTGACAAAACCATGGCTCATAATTCAAACACTGTTAGCCACTTATTAGTAATGAACAGTGCATAACCCAAGCAATATCCAAGTATAGTGAATTTATAATTACTTTTTAAAAGCTGTCTTTTCTTTTTCCCTGAAAAGAAGAAAGATTTCCCAGCATCAATTACAACTGATCTACAACACTAACTTTAGCATTAAGTAGAAACTACAAGTGATCTAAGAATGAATGAATTCAGAATTATTTTTCTGAAAAAGCAATCCTGAAGTATCTATATAACAATTTAACTCTATGCGCAGAGGAAAATGTACCATGACTTCCAGAAATGCTGATTAAAGTCACAGGGATTAATAGGAACTGACTGGATCTTTCCACTTAAAATATTTCATTAAATCAATGGAAACCTGGCACAACAATATTTAAATATTAGAAAAAGTTGATGTTTTGTTAATATCCAAATCTTAACAGAAAAAATATATCAATAAGGAAATCATTACTAGTAATGCTATGGGTGTGGTAAGTTACAAACTACACAAGAATTTCAAATGTCTGTGTACAGTGCTGAACTAGGCCACAAAGAATTACATTTCTGGGAGACGCACAATGTGTTATTCTTCAGTATAAAAAACAAACCCAAACATTTCTTGTTACTCTCTTACCACAAGAAAGTAACAAAGAAAAAATGCCTTTTTTTTGTTTGTTTTGTTTGTTTTTAAAGAAAACTTTGATAACATACTCAGGGCTGTTTAGCCACAGGTCCTCCAGCCTGTGGAATGGCAGGCTATCCAGCTACAATTAGTAAATTATATTAATGAGTTTTAAGTAGAATTATCAAATCATTTATTTGCCCTGCACTAATGGCTAGACATTTCAATTAAAAGCAGTCATACTTCTTCAGTACCTAGGTGATAATCTGAAGGAAATCAATCCATCTAGGAAATAGGACTGCAAACAGATAATGGAATGTTATTCTATGTTTTTTGAAGCCTGCAATCTTGCAATAATAATTTGTTTGAATTTGCTATCTTCAAACAACTACACCTCCTTTACCTTTTAAAAGTACAATTTAAATCACCCACATATTTTCTGTCAGAATTTCATGGGATGAATGTAAATCTCAAATTTTGCTCAGCTCTAATATCAATTTTTTTCTTCTAGTATTAAATGCTCTTTGATTTTCTCTAATCAGAATCACATTCCATTTAACACGGAGATCATGGCAGCACATGATTTAGCAGGTATCTTACAGTGGTTGCAGAGGTTTCACAACTCTTTTTTTTTTTAATTTATGTATTTAGAATATAATCCAAAAAAGTATTACTTAAGATAATACCCAACAGTTGGTGCTTTTTTATCTGATTATAGGCAGAATTAATGCTATGTTTTGTCACATAATCCCTTCCTAATTTGAATCTAATCATTAAGCAATCTTTCAGTTCCATTCAGTCAATTCACCTGGAAAGCTAAAACTTGCCTCCTTCAACTTTCTTTTTTACACCCGTAGGTGTAAAATAGGGCACTCCACTTATATTGCATTGCATTATTGTTACTGAGACAACAGCTTTCAAACTGTATTCCTTCTGTTTCTTATCAACAGTAATTATCTTATGCTTCAAATCTAAAAACACCTTCTTTGTCACATTGCCCAATAATATTCCCGTTTTCACAGCCATTACCGTAAATTGTAAGGACAAGTTACACAAAGACAATGTGATGCAAAATGCATTATACTGGAAATGGCTGACACAGAGGCACAATTATTTTATTTTTCTTTTCCTTAGCACCCACAACAGATAGTGAACTTGCAACACACTATGAAATACCCTAACATTTTGGAATAAATAACTACTTTGCTGTTAGAAAGCAGCGTACACTTCATTCTTAAGGATTCTTACCAATAGTAGGCTCTTTCAAGTGACTTGAACTGGAGCTGCTCAAGTTGTCCAATACGTCCAGCTCATCTTCTAATTCGGAGAACATATCTGTGCATAAAAATGAAAGCAAAGATTTTAACCCACCTCTCACAAGCAGAATATGAGTTCTGATGCTCCTTTTGCTAATGACTACCTTTCTCAGATTTCTCTAAAGTGCTGTGATCCTCTACCAGGATTTCTTCATATGTTCTTTCCTTATCTTTTCCACGTGCAGACTGACCGCTTTCAGCTGGGAGGTCAGCATTTTCTGAAAAATCACTTCTGTAGCTGACTGTTCTACTGCTGCTGCTATGAAGACTCAGCTTCTCATAATTTTTCTGACAACAAAGAATAAAAAGGAAGTGTTACATATTGTCCTTATGCAGCACTCATTAGAAAACCTGCAAATGAAAGTGTCACTTACCACTTTTGTAGACACAGATACACATAAAAATACACTTTTTGCTCCCACTTAGCTGTTTCTCCAGGATTACATGGTACCTGGTTCAGTCATTGATTCTAAATTTAGAGCAAAACTTTCAAATTCTTAATCTAAACAAATTATTTCTAGCCTTTTCATAAAAGGCATTTTTGTTCTTGATGAAGGTCTTTTCATAACAAGCACTGAAAGTGGAAAAAAAATGAAATAAATGCCAGACTAGAAGGAAATACTGAACAACACAAAAAATAAAAGACTGGACACAGACAGTAGGTGCACAGATACAAGCAATGAGAGATTTACTCTCTTCCAGCTTAGATAAAAACAGAGACCAGTTCTAGCCAATGCAAAACCTGCACATCAGTCAAGATGGTAGTAAATTATTAATATGATGTGATGCCAGAGAGAGCCCCTAAGGCTGAACCAACCAGATGCTGACTGGCATTACTAAAGCAGAGCTAAAAAGAAAATCAAAACATGGGATAAAGATTATTTGCTTGAAACATTTAAATGCTGAATTTTGTCTATAGCATGGGGTTCTTTAATGAGTATTAAATTCTGCTGTCAATATTCATGGTTTTTCTGGAAATTATAGAGATCCTTGATCCCTGTTATTGCCTCTATTTTAATGCAACATATTTTGAAGTCAGACTGATTTAATGATCTCTTTAAATATTGTTTTAAGTCTTCTTGTGTTATTTCTATTGTGCATAAATAAATTCATGCTTCTTTTTACTCGATCTTGTCAGAGCAAAGTGTGATAAAGAAGAACAGGAGATAAATTATGTAAATGTAGATTAAACAAGTGAGCATCTTTAATGTTAAAGTAATTTCAAGAGATAATATCTTTGTAAATACTTATGTTCTTACCAAGTGCGTCAAAGACAATTTGGCCTATACCTAAGACAATGTTTTGCCACAAAGTATTTTGACCTTATTGGGACACAGCAGAATGAGCGCACTAGATCAGAAACCTAACTGCACTGACTATAGCACTGCCCGTGTGATGGTCTGCTTCAATTACTTCCCCATCTTTTCTTCTGTTACCAAAACTATGAATTAATTTGTAAGAGGCACCTTGTCAAGCTTTTCGCTTTAAATTAGTGTGGGAAAAGATCATTCTGTACTTAAGTACTGGACTGACCTTATGTCCAAGATGCCGCAATAGCAATGACTGTGGTGTAGCACAGTATGGCAATCACTAAACATAACTCTGAAACTCACTTAAAGAGAGCAGTTTAATCACGGCATGTGAGAAGTCTTATTGTGCCCTAAACAGTCAGTGCACAATTACTGAAGAGAACCAATTCACCTGTTCTACATCAAAGAAAACAAAGTAAAGGAGAGAAGGGTCAAACTGCACGGACGTTTCAATCTGAAAACTGCTTTCAACTTCGCCAATACTGAACTTCACATTCAAATGACTAAATGTTAACAATAACTTGTAAATCAGGTGGACCATGGAGAAAAAAAAGATCAAAAAGACTGCTGTTACTTATTGGTGTCAGATCTAACTGGTACATCAAGAAAGAAAATCTGTTTGAAATGCATGAACTGAGTTCTGTAGACCTCATAATAAAAATAATTGTCAGACCTGCTATAGAAACTAGATAATAATTTTCAAAAGTGAGATTATATATTGCTGTTTCTCTTTTGATACTTTCTCTTTCAGATGCCTCACTGATTTAGAAGGACAAAAGTATATTGTCTGTAGGAGTCTGGGATGCAAGTTCAATACCACTTCTGCTCAGCATTGGAGTGAGACCATAAGGACCTAAGTAAAGATATAATAATATAAAGAATATAATTTTGTAAGAAGGGCATGGAGAAGTATTCTCCTACATCTTGAAACAGCCATTTCCATATCCTTGGAGAGACTTTTTTCAAGTTGTGAGAAATACACTTATTCTTTGAAGAAATCCATGAAACAGTGGGATATTCAAAATATCACAAACATTGAAACATGAGTTAGGTTGATATATATTCATTTGAACTGTGCTCATATCTACACTTGATTCTAGAGTCCAGCATTTTACAAACCTGGAGGCTTTATTTTCACATTTTCCTAATAAGCCTTAGTTTCTGCACAAGTCAGACTGTTTGCCACCTTCTTTGAAACAAACTTTGCCTTCTAGATAAACACAGTTCAAAAGGAAATCTAAAGGGAAAAGAGACCCCATGCAAAAAAAAAATTGCTCAAATTATGAACCAATTACCTTTTCAGGTAATTTCAGGATTCATCTCTGGAAACACTTGAAATTTGTGTCCCATCCATGACAAAAAAACTCTGTCTACAAGCTAAGACTCTTCATCCATATCCTATACGCTTCCTTCATTGGTCATCATTACCACTGTAAAATCAGATATACTTTATTTTTGGAGATGTGAAACCTAAACTATTTTCTTCTACTTGGAACCGGAATCTAATCTTTATAAATTAAGTTAACAGTGTCAAAAAAAAAAAAAAAAAAACCAAACCAAAACTGATCTATTGTTCTATTGTTTAGCTCTGTTTTGCCATATCACTGACCAGAAGAATTAACTTTTCTGTCTTCAAGAAACATAAAGCTCTCTAGTGGCACTTGCAAACAGTGTTTAATTAATCTTCTTTACTAGAGACAAGTAATTACATCATTATACTACTTGGCTGAATTTCTATTTCAAGGAAAAAAAATAGAATTACTTCCACTATTAAATGATTTTAAAGAAAACTACAAGATGGCAAGAAACTGAGTAAGAGCTAACATTACATCTTTTAGGAAAAACAACATACCAAACCAATGTGTTTCTTCTGTAACAGGGTGACAGCTATTGTTCATCAGGAACAAGAAGCAGGTGTTAGTTATAATGGTTTTAGTAAGACTTTCATCAGTGTTTCTGACCTGCACGAGAATCATGATCACTTGGTTTGACCATACAATTGACCATAAGAATTGTACTCAACTTTTGTGAGTATTTGTTAACCTGAAAATGAGTAGTGAGTACAATTTTTCAGGTTCCTTGGCCTTGTTCCAAAACTATTCAATGTTGTCAGTGAATTACAATTATAATCTTCATAATGGGATAGATAGGCTGCCAATTAAATGTGCATAGATTGTGATACATTCACATCATAGATCATACTACAGCATATACATCACACAGAGGGTTGTGTCAATGCAAGTGAAAATATTTTCAAAGAAACTTTTGATAAACTGGAGAAACTGAAAGAACTTATGAAGTTGAAATAGGAAGAATGTAAAGTTTTATGAGGAATGAGAAACAACTGCACAAATTCACAGACTGAGGAAGGACTGGTCAGACAGCAGGAAAAGATATGGAGATTTTGGTGGATCAGAAACAGAGTGTGACTCAGAAATACCATGCTGTTATGAAGAGGTAAACATTATATTGAGATGTATAAAGAAGACAATCATCTTGAAGAACTGTGTAATATTCCTATTTGCTCTCAATGAGGTTCTCAGTTGGGGTAATTGAGTCCAGTTCAGAGCACTACACATCAAAAATGTGGAGAGACAGCAAAGGAGAGAAATGAAAACGATCAAAGGTCTACAAAACTCAACTTACAAAGTAAGGACAATGGAATTTGATTATTCAATCCAAACAAAAAAATTACAGGGGAGATATGTAACATATAAGAGATAAGAAATAATTCTTACTTATTTCCACTGTGGGGATGACAAAAAGTAAGGAGCTTAAGCTGCAACAAGTAAATTTAGGTTAGACTATAAGACTGCCTAGTAGTAATTAAGTGTTCAACTATTGCATCTGTCTGGGATCCTACAAAAAGAAACGTGTTCATACGCCATGTGACAGGTTTGCCAGTAAGTGCAGTGTTCTTGGGACATTCTGGACAGTATTCCCTGAGCGATTATATGACACTTAAGAGTGGGTCTGAAAATTTCAAGTGCTATATACATACCATATACACACATGTCCATCTGGTATCTCCTGAAAACAAGATGTACAGAGCAGATCTATTCTATCAGGCATACAAAGAGAGACCAACATTTTCTGAAAGTATCAGTCTAACTGCAGATATGCTATATACCACAGTGTATACATGCTATGGGTATGTCCAGAATTTCCAATTATCTTCTGATAGTGCTTCAGGCATCCTCACGGTTTTCCAGACGTTATCTTTGGATGGAAAAAAAACCAAGACTCATTCAGACATGCGGCTTCTGTCTGAAAAGGCAGTTTTTGCATTTCTGCTGGTTCCAAACTGTTCCCTAATTTGGCCTTGGGAGAGAGTTTCTATCACTTGAAATTTTTATGTCAAATACCTGTCAGGAGTGACAGGTAGCTCTAAGGCTTGGAGATGGACAAGATAATCTCTGACAACTCCTCCTGCCTATGTTCCATGATTCTGTTAAAGTACTTGGATGCATTAACAAATTGAAGCTGAATTAAACATATTATGGGTTTGGCCTTAATAGGCCAATCATATATTTTCACAGGTAGTAACTTAGCTGTGATGACTATTTTTTACATTCAGCAACTCTTAAAAAAAATTGCACCTGCAAAGCAGCTTCTGCATAATTATTTTATTCTCCAAACATAAAGAGAATAAATTTTAAAAGGTTACTTTCTTCCTATCCCATTGTCCTGGTTTGAGGTAAAACAGAACTAATTTTCTATTCAGTAATTTTACTTTTCCAACTGGGCCTCTTCTAACTAACTAAGCTCTGAAATTAACAGCATATTGTTCAGAAACTGTTCACTCTCACAGTGATAAGACCTGATTA
>BJBW01009836.1:0-59862 GCA_004320125.1 Scolopax mira
GAATCAGTCTCTCCATTACCTTTCCAGGGATGGAGGTGGCATGTTTACATCACCTTATTTTTTTTCTTTACATTTTTTCTTAATGCATCAGGAAAGCTCCATCAGTTTCCTCTCCTGTAATGATGTTGACCTGATTAAAATTTTTATTGGATTTTACAAAATAATTTCATACATACCATTCCCTGGAGCCCTGCAGGGTGGGGGAGAGAGAAAGAGAGAAGAGAGTATATTAAGAATGAGGTGGAGAAGGAAAATATTTTATTTTACTCTGAAATGATTTTTCCTGAATGAATAATAGATTAGAAATCTCACTTGCCTTTTTTTTTTTTTTTTTGAAGTAGTGCTTTTACAAGTGCCCCTGAAACAGGCAGGCATAAAAAAGTCACCACTTGAGCATTTTGGGCCTATTTCAGTAATGTCTTGCTTTCCTACTGCTGCTCCCAACCCTTCTTCGCCACCTCCCAGCAGTAAGCAAGCCATGGCAAGTGGCTGCTGCAGCCTCAAAAGAGGCAGGAGCACAAGGAGACGGACTTATGAACCTTCTGTTCATCCACAGCACCTTCATTAGTCAACCCTAAGCATTCCCTCCAGTCCCACTCCTGTTTTAACTCAATGCTTTAACGTAAGACCTAACCAAGTAGAGGCACCACTTCATCCTCTCCCATGGGGACTGTAACCTTCTGAAGAGCTTCTTATTACTAAAGCCACACACACAAGGCACAAGCAGGTTGTGGGTGGCCACACCAGGCTCTAGGCTCCCACCTCCCAGTCCCCAGCCTTGGTCAGTGACAGCTTGAGGAAAAGATAGAGAGATGCTGACATGCAGATGTGAGCTTCAAAGCCCAGAGACTTCCCAGGAGCTCCTATGGGAGGAGATGAAACTGTGAGGCCTGGAAATGGGCCTGCAGATCATGTCTGAAGTGCCTAGAGCTCTATGAGCTGGTGGTCCAGAAGAGAGGATCTGTGTCTGCATTGTATCTCCTCCCAAAATGGGAAGGGTACAATGCGAATACTTAGAGGGAGTTATTACTCTTTCTAAAGACTCTGAAGAGTTCCAGAAAGGTTCAGGTTTGGTTGGAGCCTGTCGGTTGTTCTTTTTGCTCAGAGTAGAGTAGAAATTAGCATCCCTAATTTCTTGTCCCTCTCCTGTGATCCCAGGCCGGGGCAGCAGTGGCAGCTGCGTGGCAGCAGGAGCCCCACTGCTCTTTGTGCTCTCCGGGGCAGGAACTGGCTTTGCCTGCCTTGCTGCGGGAGCAGCTGCCTTTCCGTGCCTTAACGCACATCGGTGAATGGCTGTGCTTTATTCTCTCGGGGAGGCTTTATATTCTTCTCTTTATTGCTGTCATTAACTTGAATCAAAGCCAGTCAGGAGCAAATGACCGTTTTGTGCTGGGTGTGGGGCAATGCAATAGCAGCTGCAGGTGCCCTCCATTTCTTGGACCATGGGCACAGCTTAACGCCATAAGCCATTTTTATCCAGGGGTTGGAGTTTTCCTGCTGTAGTATTTATCAGTTTGCTATTCACTACACTGCAAATCCTTTTCTGCTGCTGGATCTCCGCTCGGTGGGTCTTCGGGTCAGGGCTGGCCCTCAGCCCTCACCCAGGGCATGGAGTAGCAGGGAGCATTGAAAATCAAGATTAAGATGTCTTGAGTGACAGATACAGCCTGAAATCACACGGATGGATACCCTTAGGACAGTGCCACAGTGGGAGATGGCCAGAGTGGGAGGGGTGGTGAGAGAGCTGAGGTTGTTCAGCCTGGAGAAGACCTCACAGCAGCCTTCCAATATCTGCAGGGGCTACAGGAGAGGTGGAGGGACTCTTTGTCGGGGAGTGTAGTGACAAGGCATAGCAGTCTTAAATTGGAAGAGGGGAAATTTAAATTAGATCTCAGGAAGAAATTCTTTGCTGTGAGGGTGGCGAGACCCTGGAACAGGTTGCCCAGAGAAGCTGTGGCTGCTCCATCCCTGGAGGTGTTCAAGGCCAGGCTGGATGGGGCTTTGAGCAACCTGGTCTGGTGGGAGGTGTCCCTGCCCAGGGCAGGGGGGTTGGAACTAGATGATCTTTAAGGTCGCTTCCAACTCCAACCATTCTAGGATTCCATGGTGCTCTGGAAGCAGACTGTGGAATCCTGAGAAGTCCCAGGGGTGGTATGCAGTATTGGTGGCAGTGCCTGTGTTTAGGGGTGAGATGACACTTTGCCACAGCTCCCTGTGACAACAGAGTAGATGTGGAGAGTGTTGAGTAAAAGAACAATGCTGTCTCACCTGGGCAAGTATCAGGAACACAAATGGTTTGACCTGGAGCTTGTCTGAGCACTCGCTGCAGGAAGAAAACTAGAACCTGCAGGGAAATGTCAAACAGCAATCATTGGAGAACATGATGCTGGAAAAAATTTCAACCCTCACCCCACAAAGTCATTCCAAAACATATTTTAAAGGTTACCCAGACGACTTTAACACTTCCAGCAATGTGACCTTGAGAACAACCTAGAGAGCAAGAAACTTGCAGGCAATCTCAGCTGCTGGTCATGGAGAGTGCCCATGGAGTAATGTGCTTTATTCCTCACTTTGATTTCACTTGACTGTGTTTACTGTCACCTGAGACTCCACTGGCACCAGGTTTGGGCTCAGAGACTTGCTGGGGTGGGGGGGGGGGGAGAAGGGGGGGAATGTGTGTGTTCTGGTGAGGCATCTATGCAGAGGTGGAATATTTATTTCCTAAACATATACCAGGGAAACTAAATTTCAAAACAGGCCAGCCTTGTTACTCCTGGTTACTTCAGTACTTCAGGTTACTCCTAAAAGGACATCTGAAGCAAATGCTGAGCTTTCTGAAAAGTGGTTTTTATGGGGTTTTTTTTGTTTTAAATTATTGCGCTGGGACCTAGGGTGCAAAGGTGCCCATTGCAGGAGCAGTTGCCTTCCTCTGGAAGGGAACAGTTAGTCCCCAGACCCAAGGGTTGCAATGTGATTTAAAGATATGAAAACAGATTTGGGTAACTAAATAATCTCCATGATATTCCTCAAACTAGCAAAGACCTGACTTCTTTCTAGGGATGAGTGTGAAACAACAGTGGGATTTCTACACTTAAAATGTTAGTGTTAGGACATTGCCTTGGCATGGAGGGAAAACAGTAGAAAAAAAAATGCTAAAATAGCAAGACAAACACTACTTTTGAACCCTCCTTTTTCACTTGTGTTTCATTTGCCTCAAGCTTCCCAGAGATCTGCCCTGCTCGATGAGGTCCCTGGGCTCGATGAGGCTTCACCTCAGCCTCACCGAGCTGTGAGCTCCCTGGAGCCCCTACCTTGCGGCCATGGGCAGCCACCAGCTCGTGGGCCACTGGCTTGGTTCCTTTCTCCTCCCTAAATCACACATACAGATGGGGTTTAAATACATCAAATGATTTCCTAACCTCACATCATCCTGTGAGTAGGTGCTGGAGCTGTCACAGACACGTTACACTGAGAGGTGTGAATTTGGGAACCCTTGATCTGCTCCCAGACCAAGGGGAAGGGACAGGTCAACATCAGTTCCTACAAACCTTTGCCAAAAGTCATCTTTCACAGGCAGGGAAGAGCATGTAAGAGGAGTCTCACAACAAATAGTATCTCTTGGCCTTCACCAAAGCGGTGGACATTAACTGGGTCCTTTGGCACATGGGAGAAGCTTGTGCTGTCACCACTTCACCCTAGATAATGAGGGCTTTAATCTCCAGGTTTGTCAACTTACCACCTTGCTAAGAACTAGGACTCATTTTTAGTATTAAAAAAATAATGCATTTTTATCAAACCTAGTCAGGCAGCAGGGAGGGGGAAAACAGCTGGCAGCAGTCTCCCTCTCCTCATCTGACATGTGCTTGCCATTTTTCGCAGTTTCAACAGCTCTCCAGCTCTAGTCCTTATAATTACGATGAAAAAAACCCTCACACTCAACCATAGCACCTCACAGCCAAGATGCCAATGCGTTTCCACATAAAAGCCTCATTGCAAAAACCCTAAAATTTTTCAGAGAGTCTCTGCTTTATTCACGTCTTCCCTTACATCATTGTATTCACATGCTCTTCAATTATTTACAAGCATACAAAACACTCCAAACCGGATTCTCAACTGGTATTAATCAGTGAAGTGCCAACTAAATCAATGGAGCTACAAAGATTTGCTCTGGAGAAGGATCTGTCCTTCTTCCTTCCACAGCACACATAGGGAAGGAGAGGATAAAAAAAAAAAAAAAAAAAAACCACACACACCAGCTTTTTTCCCCCCTCCATTCGCTGAGTTTGCCAGACACAGGCAGGCACTCTAATGCCCACAGGGACCTCGTCCCCACTGCTGGCCTACTTTTCATTCATGTGCCTGCAACACGCTTGTCTCCTATGGCAGCCCCAGGTATTCCTGGAGGCACCATCCACACCTTGCCCAGAGCCCTGCGGCAGCACCAGGAACTCTGGGCACGTGGCTGGCTCCTGGGTACTAAGATAAAATCTCAGACTTTAATGATAGATAAGGCTTTCAGACTACTCAGCCAGGCCTGGTGCTTCCTTGGAGCTGGAGCAGCATCATCTGTCCCCAGTCCATTCCTTCAGGGTTTTTCTCCATCCTTTTAAAGTGGCAGCACTTCCATGGAGCCCCTAAGGGAGAGACTTCCCCTGGGTGGTTGAGCACTGAGGGCTGACACAGGAGATGGTCTCCTTTAGTGATGGTTGATCCATTCTAGCTTTCCAGCCTCCACCATTTGAAGTCAGCAAGACCAACAGAGCTCCAGGACATAGATTACAAATCAGAGAGGCCAATATATTGGGACAGGCATATGGGACATTCCTCTAAAGCTATGGGACAATCTTCAATCAATTAGTGCTTTTTTTTTTTTTTTTTTTTTTAGAATGGATGAATTCCCACAGACAGCACTAAGCTTTCCACAAGACCAGGGCCAGTAAAAGCCATCTTTCAGTAAGTCTCTTTATCAGGACCTTGTGGTCACACAAAAAGCAGAAACTGATTTTTGAAAGGCATTTTGTTATTTGCATCTTCACTTAAAAGCAGAAAGTAAAGAGTTCATGAAAACATGAGTGTAGAGAACAGGTCTGTTCCCTTGAGAGCATTTCACATAGTGACTGGAGAATCGTGTGTGAAACCCTGGGCAACTGGGCATCTCATTAGAAGACATGACTTCAAATTTACTCTTATTATCATCACCAGTTCACAAGCTGAGGCCACCTCTTTCAAAACCAAAAGGCCCACGAGCTGCAGGAGATAGACACCAGGCTGGTTCTTACTGCAACCAACCCAGCTTACTCATCCCTCATGTACCACCACAGCAAAGAGATGTCACAAGGCCTTCATCATGACTGGAATCATAATATCCATGATTCACATGGAAGACTTTTTATACAAAGCACCGAGATAAAAATAAAATGGAGGGGAAAAAAACTTAAGAAACTTGTTCATTCCCTAGAAGATGGATAAACCAAGACAAATGTAAACAGCTCAACTTGACCCAAATATTTTTTCGTTGCTGAGTAACCCTGCAAAAAATGTTATCTCAGTAGCATCTGTGGAGATTAGAAGGAAAGGAATTTTAAACAAACATTAATTTTGCCTTATTTTAGGAATTTCAGTCTGGACATGAGCTCTGAGCACCCCTGACCCCTTTTCGGTAGGGAACAAACAGCTGAGGAGGACAGGAAGCATCTGTAACATCTCCAACACTTTAACATGCTGTTGACATGAGCGTTTACATGAAACATTTGGCTTTACAGCTTTCCAAGTTCTTTTAAGAGAAGGATGTGGCTGCTTTCTGAAGGCTAGGAGCAGGAAATACACGCTCTGGCCATGACTACAGCAGGAGGTGGGAGTAGGGGTAGTCACAGCAGATGCCTTGAGCCATTTTGGGTGGCAGTAGGCACCCACCGAGGGGCTCAGACTTTACAGCCCACACTGGCTGCCATATGTTGTGACAGTGGCTCAGCATCACACAGGACCCAATTTATAGCATGCTTCACGGCTGCGAGTACCACGCTATCGTCTTCTCTCCATTAGCACAACCACCTTCTAGCACCTTGCTATCTTATTTACTGGGTTTTTTCATGTTTTTGTAGGTAGAGGAAGATCTGGTAGATCAGCTGAGAGATTCAGGCACGAGGTTTAAGCCTTATTTGTGCTCTGGAGGTCAGGCCTCCTCACTCCTTCACTCCTTCCCAACAGATAAGCACTATCTCAACAACACACAGATGCTTTTAGAGATCACCTTGGCCCCTGCTAAGCTGTGCAGCACTTCTGCCGAGTGCGTCCTGGAGTTGGAAGCGGACGGCGAGCAAAGCTGTGCCTGCAACACCAGGAGCTCGGAACAGGTGGGGTGGGGAGATTACAGCTCTGAAAAGGGCAGCCTTTCCAGCAACAGCAGCCTTCCTTGTTGAATTTCTACTGGAGTAACTCAGGGAATTGACAGCAGAGGGGAAATAAAGGCCTGAAGGTGGCAGGATGGAAATCGGTCTTCTATCAGCCAGGGCTCAGAGGGAGAGGATGCCAACGGCACCTGGCAACAGGCTGCAGTGAAGAGACGTGCACGCAGGGCAGGGTGAAGTTACAGCACTGCTGTGCTTTTGTGACAGAAGCAGCAGTATGACCCCAGTGCTGTGGCACAATGACAGGGCGATACCTGCCCAGCCAAGCAGCCCAGCAAGTTCTGGAGATGGGAACAGTGGGATGCTTTCCTGCAGGGTCCTTCCACCCTGGGATGTGGGAGGCTCTCGCCTCTGGAGGACTCTCTGGGAAATATGGCACTCTGATCAAAATATTTAGTTTCAGTCACACTTAGACAACTTCATGGGCTGGACCTTCTGCCCCCACATGAGAGCAATGAATGAGGTCGGTTCACAGTCACTGGAAGGAAGAGGTCATCCTGAACCACTTGTTTGCATCCAAGCAGGGTCAACGCAGCTGCCAAACTAACAAATAAGGCCATTTACTCTGCAAGGGCCCTTAAAATATCAACTCAGTACAAGTATTACAGCTCCCACCAGGGCTCTGAGGGAGGACAGTCATCCACACTCACGCTAGGCAACTGCAGTTGCATCTCTCAGATTCATGGAGAATCTGGGATATTTTTAACGTTTTGAGAGAAACAGCCTCTCAGCATCAGTTATTTTAACTCAGTAGAGAGTCCATGCGTTCAGCCCAGTCCTACTGCATGTACATTTGCTACTGCTCTCCCCCTCCCTCCATGGCAGCTGCTGGCCCTGGCCTGCTCTGCCTCCCAGCTCACAGCCCTGCATCCTCAGGTGATGCATCTCCTTGACACGCACAACAGGCACAGCCAAGGAGCTTCCTGGAGGAAGCAATTAGAGAAATTGAGCTCACCCAAACAATTAAAAAAAGCTGAGCTATATCTCAAAGCTCCAATTTTCCTCTCTACTACAGCTAGGACCTGCATCAGACTAAAATGCATCAGTGCGAGCAGACTTTGCTCTTCTCCAGTTGCTGCCTGAAGCTCCACCAGTGCTGACAGCTCTACAGGGCTAGTCCAGAAGTTCCAGTTTACCAAGGAAGCCAATACAGCCCAGCTGTCCCATTTAGGCTGGATCAACCAGTTCCATAACAGAAGTGGTATCAGTTACACCAGTGTAGACCAGAGCAGAGGAGCATTTGGCCCCACAGCGGCATTTACAACCCTGGAAAACAGAGGCTTCTGTCTGATCAGAGCCTACTGAAAGGCTTTGCTCCTCCTGCCCTGCCTGGCAGCAAACACATCACAGCCAGCTCCATAATCCTCCCAGCAAAGCAGATCTCAGCTGCAACTTAATCTGAACTTCTACCTCAGCTCTCACAGCCAGCTCAAGTGAAAATGATAACAGAAAATCCATGAAGTGAAGCAGGTGGTGAGGGGGCCAGAGGCAGAGAATGCGACTGGAAAGAGCAATGCCACCACAGATCTAGCAGTGCAAACATTAATTGCTTTTTAATTATTCCAGTGCTTTCCTTCCCCAGTGCCTGGTAATTATGGAATTCCTGCCTGCCCTCCGGTGGCTAAGGAGGAGAGGAAAACCAAGAGCACATCAGCAGAGCATACCCAGGAACTGAGCATTCCCAATGGCCTGTTTTACCCCACAGTGCACAACAAGAAGCTTCAGTGACATTTCTTTCAAGCACCATCACAGAGCAAGTCTACTGGGACACCTCAGCCATCTCTAGGGGAATCTGAACCACCAGTGCTACCTATGTGGAGAAACCAATACCTTGAGTTTCCACCTGACTCAAGAGTACAGTTTGCCTCCTACCAGATATATGAGTATGAAAGGGAGTAAACAAAGCAAGGACAGGCCAGACATTTTGCTCCAGATTCAGCTGTGTTTCTGAGGTTCTAAAGAACAGAGGGAATGGCTTTCTCCTCTGTCCTGCTGCCCCTGTGACCCTGGATCCAGTCACTTCCAGCCCTCAGAGAGGCCACACTGCCTTTCAGCACACTTCCTGCTACTGACACCCATATATCAAAGCTGGCTTTGAGCATCTCTATTCTGCTTTGAGACCCAGGGAAGTCCAGCCTGGAAAAGCACAGCCAGATGATGAGTATGGCACAGCCACTACCAGGTACCTTAGCTGTCATGAGTGTCATCTGCAAGTGTCCCTATCCCCTCCAACCTCTCCCCACCATAGTCCCAAGTCACCACCATGTTCAGACCCTCAAGCCTTCAGCAGAACCCCTCCATGGGAATCTCAGCCAGCACCATGAGAGAATTTTGACAGACACCTGTTTTGAACAAGCAAAGAGGCTGAGAAAAACCTGTGTTTAACTTTCACGTTCAAATATATTCTCCTCCATCCACTCCAGATGCTACTCAGACACTTTGGAAATGGGTATTTAAAGATATCATGATCAGAGTGAGAGGAGGAGGAGGGCGAGGGCAAGGGCACAAGAGTCCCATTAGTAGGAAATCAGAATTCAGCTACATCCCTTACACGAGACAAAGGTGAGATGAAAGCTCTGGAAGGAAGACAACATGGGATTGCAGCAGCATTGACTTCTTTAACATCTGTAAGCAGAAAACATGCTCACTGCTTCCATACAGGAAAGGGCACAAACTCAGCAGTTTTCTTCTGGTATGTCGACAGGAATTTGAAACAGACTTTTCATAGCAGCAGTTATTTCTGGATTTTAAAGGCCCAAGAATAGTTTCTGCTTCTTGCAGGCCTGCATACGAGCACCCAGACATCTGCTGTCTGCTCTCAGTATGACAGAATATCCTCTGGCAGGATGGGGACTGGACTAGGAGCCAGGAGACCTGAGCACAGTTTGCCCCTACAATGCCCTGCTTCCCCTCACAAGGACAAAGGTTTCCATCTGAGCAGTGTTTCCACCGGGGCAGCCCGATGCCAGTGCTAACGCATCAGCAGCTCTACGATCTCAGACTTGATTACTGAGAGTGCAAAAGCGGTCTCACAACTGAGCCATGAGTGCTTCCTTAGGCACTCATAACCCAAAACCTGCAAAGAACAATCTTTCATTGTCCCCTCCCCGCGGCTCAGGGAGCTCTAAAAGAGAAACAGCCACCAAGGAGCCCATGACAAAGCATTTGTGTCTTCCAGTGAGTCAGAACAGCTCAACTTGTACCCACAGAATGATGTGTCTTCTTCAGGATAGTGGTGATCTCCCTCCACCCATTTCCTCTAAGCAGGAGGGGATGGGCTCAAGCCACAAACCAGTCTGACCTCAAAGCCCATGTGAGGGAGGTATATAACAAGCTCCCTCTGCCCCAGTTTTGGGGTCTGCATGTTGTACCATTAGCCAGGTGCCGACCGCAAAACCCATCACTGAAATGCTGAACACTAACGATCCCAGAGCCACCACAGAAGAATAAGTCAAAGACTTATCTTAGCCAAGCCTTCCTCCAAGTGGGCAGGAACTGGTGCTGACTCCACAAGGCCATTTTTGCTGGCGTTGTCATTACAGTGCCAGAAAGTGACTCACATCTTCAATGGGAGCTCAGAGGAGAGAGACTGGGGAAATGACATCTCATGCTGTCTTTCCCTGGCCAAGCTTCTTACTGAAGGGGTGGGGGGGAAATCATCATCCTTTTTAACACTGGAGAAAAGAATTGGTGCAACAGAAGCACAAACAAGAGTGGCTGGTCAGCACCCCAAGGGCTGAACCCCAGGCTGAAGGGGTTCCAAAGCTTCCAAAGGAAGAGTGGAAGCACCACATCCATGGTCACTGTGCTATCTAGCCACTAGGGTGTGACAAAACACCACCGAGGGCACACAGATAACCACCCCATAGCCACTTTGGTACCAAGGAACAACAAGCAATTTGGGGACCAGGAGACAGACTTCAGTGGTAGCAGCCAACAACACAATGTACGTACTACAGCTAGGAAGCTCTTGTACCTTCACACACACTGCCCTGTTCCCCAAGGACCCAATTCCAAGCTCTCAAAAAAAAAAAAAAAAATCAATGAGATAACAAGGAGATGAGTTGCAGCCAATATGGATTTGTCAAGAGGAAATCACATCAAGCCAATCTATCTTCCTCCTATAACAGCATAACAGGCTTTCAGCAGGGAGCACTACCTATCAAACATCTCGGCTTTAGGAAGGTGTTGACACTGTCTTGCCTGCCATCCCCAAAAGCAAGGGGAATATGGCCTTAAGAGAAACTCTGACAGGGCAGGTATAAAACTACTCAGAGAGCCATATGCAGAGGGCAGATACCAGTGGTCTCCTCCACTACAAAGGAAGAACGTGTTGACAAACAGGATTTTGCAGGAGTCTGTCACATACCAGCTCTCTTTAGGACTTTTCGCTACTTACTTGGATGATGGAGAAGAAGGAAAGTTACTGAATTTGCAGGTGGCACAAAGGTGGGAAGAAAGGTAGGTTCTCTTAGAAGACAGGATTAGAAGATCTTGTTATCTCAAGAAATCATCCTTTTTTTTTTTTTTTTTTTTCCAGGCACATACAAGGGCCAGACTTTTCTCTCAGGCAGGAATAATCAGCTGGCCAAGAACAAGTGTCCAAATACAAAGAACAAATTTTCAGACACTATTGCTTCACTAGTCTTGGATATCAAGGGCTACCAATGCTGCAAGGGGTCTGGAAGCCTCTTGTTCTTGACCCTATGACAGTAGCATCTATGGTCCAAGACAGATGAGCAGCATGTTGTGTTAGACAGGCATGTACACAGGGCATCCTTTCCCAAGCTGCTTGCAAACAGAATCACTTTCAAGCTCAAAGGGCCCTGAACAGGATCAGAAAACACAAATTCCCATTCCCAGGCTGCTCTTGATCTACTGCATCACTGTCACCTCATTGTAACTGGCACATTCTCTGTCTCTTCTGAGAGCTGCTTCAGCAGGGAATGTGTTCCTGTGCCAGCAGCACATCATGCTAATGATGACAGCCAAGCACATACGAGATCTGACTGCTGTGCACACCATACATGTTTCATAAAGTTGTCCCAACTGCCTTCTCAAACCCTTCCCATAACCAGCTGCACCTGATGCTGCTGTCAAGTGATTTTCCTCTTCCCTTGCTACATCTCATACCATTTTAACCTATAGTCTCTGCAAGAGAAAGACTTTCCATCGCCAGTGGACTTTGCCACTGGAAGTAAAGAAAGCACAAGTGCCCTGCAAAAATAATGAGCCAACACACCCAGACACGGCACCTTTTATGGAAAGCCATGGCCAAACCCCTGCAATGAGCTATATTTCTAGCCTGCAGGGAACAGACACTTGCAGCCATTCTCTGCATGACCTTTGGGCTTTCCCCTCTGACCATGCATTCAGTTATCTTAGTGCGAGCTGGTAGGGAATTGGAACTTGCAGCTCTGGGAGCTCTGATGTTCCAGGTAAGTTCATTCACTGGCAGAATAAGAAAGAAGAGTTTCCAAATAATTGACTTTTTTTTTGTCTTAAAAGAGTTGTTTATCACAGCCAATTTCAGGGAAGACTGCAAAGCAGCAATGGATTGATTTGGCTCCTATGGACGTGACTAATGGGAACATGATCCAACAGCTAAGGCAGAAGTCTAGATGGCAGTGCCCCCCATAGCTGGCTTTGTAGGAAGATACTTCCCTCATACATAATGAGGAAATCCTCATACCACACTCCCTGTGTGTATGTCTCCTGGGGGCGATTATGATGTGATTTTGCCACATGCTCCAAGAACACAGAATGAGAAGAAAACACTTGAAATGAAAGCAGGATTGCTGGGCTGGGGAAGGAAAGTCACCATTGCACCCACTCAGCTGGCAAAACTCTCTTCACCGCTGTGGATGTGAGCGATGGGTATCAATGAGGCAGATTACACAGAGCATCACACAGACCATGGGTTTTTAGCACCCTGTGGAGAATGATTGAATGCAGCCTTATCCCTCCCGAATAAAGTCAGAATTAAAGAGTTGCGGCAGAAATCAGTGAGACTCGGGGTCATCCCAGGGCAGGTCTCTTCATGGCGAGGGGCAAGACAATCTATGCCTCAGGAACTTGACCAAATTCAAAGAAATGTCATGGGAAGAGCCAAAGCAGAAGATGAACTGACTTGTATTTATTAGCAACCACAAGAGAGAGGAGCAAGATCAAGCCATAAAAGCGGGGCATTAGCACCTCTATGATCAGCATAAATTTATGAGGACCTGCCATCTCTCTCACCAGTGCTTACTGCAGTTTCTCTCCTGAGGGATGGGCTATGCATGTACATCTGTACACACTCCTCAAGCCTCACAGCATCTGAAAACCTTGCAGCCCTCAGGTGAGGCTCTGCAGCCTGCCACTGCTGCATGCTTAATACTGCCAAAAAAAACCCTGTGAAGTTTAAAAACAGGATTGTCATCGCTTCTGTCATTCATACAGATGCCAGTGCCACAAGGGTGTCCTAGAACTTAGGCTAGATCAGCTCACCACTAAGGGACCACATTGGGAGATTAATGGAAGCTACAAGCTATGTAAATTCACCACAAAAATTGCACTTTGAGTGCTGGAAGCCAGAGGTTAGTGATGCTACTGGCAGAATCAGTTCAGTTCTTAGCTTATGTTTCCTTGCATCCCTTGCTGTCTTTAAGCTACCATGTCAGAGCACCTGTAATCCACACTATTAATGACAGGATCTCAGCTCATCCCAGAGTGAGAACCATGCCACAGCCACAGTTATTCATGCCTTTCATCGCCTCTCAGCTAGACCACAGTAATATGACAACCCTACAACGTGCAAGAAGCTCTAGCTGAAATATTCTCTGCACCCCTGAGTGCTCTATAATCCCATTATCACAACCTCAACAGGTCCCGGTCTCACAGCTCCTGATGTAGAGATCAAGAAGAAACCCAACTCAAGGCACTGGCTGGCCCTCCTGTCCCTGTAGCCTCATCAACAGATCTAAGGCTGCCTTCCAGGTAGTCCTGGACACGGTACTTTTGATCATCACAGAGCACCATGGTGCCACACAAAGGCTGATCTCACCCACACACAGCAGACAACCTTCTCAGCCTCCATTGAGCTGTGCTCCCCAGGTAGCGCAGCTGGAAATGTTTATGATAACCTGTAAACTGTGTTTCTTTGGGCTACCTGCTCTGACAGAAATACACCATAACATGTAGATTTAAAGACAATACCCTAGAACATGACTTTGACTGCAGGCGCTTAACCCCCCTGGGATGACACCAAAATATCCAGGCCCTGACAGATGCAGGCACATTCACTGTAATGCATGGTTCAAAGGTGCTCAGATGTACACCCTCATAGCACAGGAAGCTCTGTCTGCAACCTGCACTATGGTGGGAGAGCTTACGAGCTCTCAGTCAGCCTGTCCAGCCACAGCAAATTAACATGGAAGTTGTTTGGCTCCTTTGGAACAGGACTAGAACAATTTATTTGGAAGAGGACAGATATTACAGAAAAGAATGAGGAGAGGCGGGCTCTCCAGTTGAACCAATGACTATCGTGGCATGAGGTGACAGAAAGAAAGAGATGGTGTTTGTGCCTCTGCTGAGTTCATACAATCCCCCTATGGTTTATCTCTCTCATCTGTAAAGACAAGGATAACTTTGCTCACCTATCAATTTCCTATTTGCATCAGGTAAAAAGAATAAAGGTCTGATCCCATGGGGTTCTGATTCACTCTGCTGAAGGTGCTTTTAAGACAAGTTAATGGGCGTTGTGGTAAAAAGCAATCCACCTTGTTTGGATGTGCTGGAAGAGATGACTTATCAAGAAAGGCAGCCTCAATGCCTCATCTTGCAGATCCCAAACACTGGTGTAGGCCTTTTCTTTACCTGCCTCTGCCAATTTTCACCACGAGCTGTACTGCTTTATTATCGCCTCTCTAAGGTTCCTCCACATGCTCCAAGCTCATCCCAGACTTACCTAAATGCCAGGCGTTGCAGGCAGAGAGCCATTAGCTCTGCAGTGCTGTTATTGCTGCTGCCTGGGCTGGAATTAATGCAGCTCAGACACAGCACAGTGAAAATATTGACTTTCCAGCTAATCAAACCAAATTCCATGAAAGCTACAACTTCTAACTTCAAAAAAAATTCATCAATGATTCATAAATATTTGAAAGTGCCAGATTGATTGCATCTGGATTACTGCAGCGGACAGGGCTGAGGTCTGTCTAAGAAGGAAGGAGATGGACTAGACAGTTGCTCTTGATGTCACGTATCACCCTGGGCTACCAGGACTGCACAGATCTTTCCAGCCTCTAGAGGGGATGAGCTCTGTACCCCAGTGCTATGTTATCTATGCTGGTATAACCCTACTCACTCCAGAGCACCCAGTCTGCAGGGAAGATGTACCATCCCAGCTGCAGGGACTGCAAAGATTAGGAGCCTAACAACTCTGTTGTTCCATTTCTGACTCTGGAACAGATAAATATATATATATATATATGCCCACCTCCTTCAGCCATTGCCCAGCAACCAGGTTGTTGGTATTTCCAGAATGTACCAACCTTCAACTGGCCTTCTGGGAAGCAAGACAATTTGCTAGCCTGGCCCCTCCACCCTGCTCAGCCCTCTCATCTCCTTGGCTGGATGGATGGCATGAAGGAGTGTTTTATTTTCCTAACAAGTTTTCCAAGGGAAACAAAATCCAGGAAATTATGCAACAAGTCAAGATGACCTATTTTTACTTCACCCCACAGAGAAACTCCAATTTTTCCCACATAAAAGAAAATGAATCTGTCATCTGATTCCAACTTAGGGGACAAACTTTTTGGAAAGAAAGACTTAAAATAAATAAGTTGGTTGCACTGCAGACAGTCTTTGCTGCATAGAAGTTGGTTTGCAAAGCTGTTTCAGGCTGCCTTTGACTTCCAAGTCTCTGGGGCTACATTTCATACTCAAGAGAACCTAGCACAAATTACTCTCTTGTAAAACCGTATATTCAGCTCCTGAAATCAAGAAGAGAAACAGAGGTCTAAAAATCTTACCCTGTAACACAAAATTCTCCTTCATTAGCCATGGATATGAAAACAGAGTCCCAGATGAACTGGAAGAGCCATGATCCTTCAGGGCAAGGAAGACAAGACCAAGGCAGGTGCATGGCATTGGGCTGAGCCTGATCTCCTACAACCGTGCCTCATACTTCAATGACTGCCATGGTAGGAAGCACAAATGATGACTGAAGTGCTCCTGTGATTTCAGCATTCAGAGTCTCTCCTCCATAATCCTCCTCTGTAATCCTATAAGCTAACACAGTGCAGCTCCACGCCACAGCCTCTCCCTTGGTGGGAGCCTTAGTAACTTCACAGGTTCTGTTGAGGCAGGCTGTGGATGTAGCTGTGGGAACACACACCCTGCACAGGCCTGGTCTCAGTACCAAGACAAGCAAGGTTCAGCCCTACCCCAAAAGGTTGGTAGTATTCTGTCAAACGTGCCAAGACACCTAGTTTTCCTAGGAATACTCTAGCCACCTCCCCATGGAAAGGCACAGGTAGAACCTCAGTTCACCAAGTCAGATATCCCTTGCCCATGGCATGCACGCTGAGTGCAAGGACTCTCCCGTACTATAAGGGACAGAAAGTCTTTGGGTACCTGCTCCTGATCCTTTATGGGGGTCAAGCTCCCAGATTCTGCCAGCTGATTGACCACAGATCCTGACAACAAGGAAAACATTTAGCTGCCAACCTTCCACAATTTCAAATCTGTACCAAGCTCAAGCTCTAGGCAAAGGGCCTTTCCCTCCCTGGCATTAAATGCAGAGGACAGTACACTTCAATACTCAAAACACTGCTTGCACTGGAAAAAGGAAATTAAAGCAACCGTTTCTTTCCTACCACTGAAAACAAACCTAGAATCACCCTAAGATGGTGATCCTAGACACAAGATCAGGAAACATTCCTCACCCATAGCTTCCTGGAACAAGCCTTCCCATCTTTCATATCAGAGTAAAGATACCTTTAACACAGTTCACTCAACAGCACTGCTGATTCTTCCACAAATACCCAAGAATAAAATCTTGCCTTCAATGTCTTTAAATAAGGTTTTCCCTAATTGGAAAAGAAACAGGATAATCACTTGAAGTAACTCAGTGAACTCATTAAGATTCACAGAAACATCAATTTATTCAGTGGGGATGGCATATACATCAGCCTGACCCACACTACTGATGGTGGGGGTTTGAGGGCAGGGCTGCCCCTTGGTTCAATGTGTTTGAAGTGCCAGAGCAGGGCGTTCCTACACCGTAACTGAGCATCACACACAGCACAACAGGCATCAAAGCAGCAAACACACAGGTACTGCTCTGCCTGGGGTTTCTGCCACAAGACCACACTATTTAGGCCTTTGACACTGCCTTGTAAGAAACCACACGAGGAGTAAGAGAAGAGTGACCTCAGCAAGAGGAGGAGAGGTCCCCGCTAGTGCCATTTAACCAACACCACTTGCCTCAAAAGCCACCTCCCCCCATTTCCAGCACTGCTGCCTTTTCCCATTCTCCACCATGCCTTTCCAGCTGCTTCTCCATCCCTGCTGCCCGCACGCACACATCATTTCTCACCATCACCCACATCCTTGCTCCCAAGGGTGTGATAATTTCTCAGGAAAATCAGAGGCCAAGGTTGAAACTTGGACTTCGGTTTAAGTAAAAGCCATTTAAAAAAAAGCTTTTACTCTGAGTTTGCTCACGTAAATTGGTGGCATGCTAGCAGATGTACCAACTATCCCCTAATGTGCATGTGTCAGTGTATTTCTTCCTTCAGAGATCATTAATGGCTCATGACCAAGGTCAGGAGTCAAGTCTAAGACTTTGCTGCTGATATAAAGGAAACTGTCCCTGCAGTGACACAGGGCACAACCTGCCCAGCTAATAGACTTGCAGGAACTCCATTCCCAGACCTCATCCATCCCACAATTTATAAATAATAAATTACCATTTTAAAGCTGCTCTCTAGGAAGAGCATCCTGAGCCTTCCCCACCCCTTGGAGAGTGTGAACACAGATGAGAAGACTGAAACACACAGTAGCTAAAATCAGCGTCAAAGGCAGAATGAAAGCACAGCACAATGCCAAAATCTTCTGGAAAAAAGAAAGCTTTTTAGCAGGGAAGGCCTAAAAATGGGCAGACCTGGGACCAGCCGCCCCAGCCTGCAGGAGGAAGGACACTCAGTCACCATAGAGACAACACACAGGCACGATGCTCCTGTCCCCGCTTCGCAACCTTGTCTCCTCTGAGGCTCTGGAGCAGATGGCAAGCTGTGAGCAAGAGGGAAGGAGGGACTGGTGAAATGCTGCATGTAAATAAGACTGCTAAACACTCCTGTTGTGACTCGGCAGCAGCCGGGAGAGGCTATTAAGGGGCTGCTGCAGGCAAACGGTTAGCCAGCAGTAATGAGCTGGCTACGAGTGACTGATTCCGTGTCAAGGTTGGGCGGTATCGATCAGAGATGTACGGCTGCAGTCCTGCTGCCTCGGAAAAGATGCAGGCTGATGGATCGCCTGCAAGGCCCACATCACTGGGGAAAGGCAAGGCAGCACAGCATCCCAAGAGAGACCAGGACAGCACCATGACTTTGGACGGGAGCCTCCTCGAGCGTCAAGCTTCTGCCTGTTTCCAGAAGCAAATGAAGATATTCCTTTTACTACTGGCCTGATGCTCTCAGGAGCATCGTTTCAACACAGATTTCTACTTGGGCATGGAAGCAGTAAACAGGGATAACTTCGCCCCTTTGGAGAAATATATTATGTGATTCGCACTACAGCAGCCATAGCCCTGTTGGAGACTCCTCCCCACGGACAGCAAAGGCAAAAGGAAGAGACACATGAACGTTGCCATACTTCAACCTGGGGAAGACTGTTACTGCAGCTTAGACTGTCACATCACTATACCAGCCAAGAAGCAGGTGCTTTTTCAGAAGTCTCACCTGGTTTAGCAGACTGGGAGGGTGTCTGGGCCTTCTTTATTATTATTATTTTTTATCTGAGGAATTTCCTCCCCTTATCTCTTGCCTTTATACAAAGAACCTGTGTATCTTCTGGGTTCCGCACCTCATCAAAGGACTGATGTTGGTACTCAGCTGCCCAAAGCAACATCAGCCAGTCCCTTCACATGCAAAGAAGGCCAAGCCTTCTACACAGCTACATCTGCAGATGGGCGCCCAAGGAGAGAGGAGCAGGAGCAAGGTCCATTTGGATTACATTATCACAGCGAGACCTTGACAGATTAGGGCTGCAAAGGGCAGCCGAACAGCATGTGGAGACTGTCCCTTGGAGGAGAAAAATATCCCCATTTTGGTGCTCATTAGTGCACCATATCCCAGCTCAGTTTGCAGGGTCTGGAGGCTTGAAATGAAGGATCTGCCCATTGTGATGGAGGCCCATCACCAGCAGTTACAATTTCCCCGGGTCTGTGCTCTTCCATCCTTCCTTGACTCACACCCTTATACAGCCTAAAAAGACTAGTGATAGTCACAGTTCAAATACTCTATTTAAAGGCTGTCTTGAGGACTAGAAGTTAATTTTAAAACTAACTGACCTAAGCTCTCTGCCATACTACCTCAGGAGGAGTCTGGAAGGGTGGGGGTGCTGCTAATGCATGTCTAGAGAGCATGTGTTTTACCTCCCAGCTCTTATTTCTCATTATTAATGTCAAGGTTTTTAAACAAAATTTGTCTTGGTCAATTAACTCAGACAGGGATGCTTGTAACATTCCAAATAAAGCCAGCCACATCCTGCGCTCAGAAAGATGAGTGAGGCCGGCTCGGGAAACAAGGGAATGACAAGGGCAAGGCATGACTCACATCTACCCAGCTCCTGCATCCCAGAAAACAACCCACCCCACCAGCCTGATGAGGACACCAACACACCAAGAGGCTCCTGCTTTCCCCATACAGGTTCCTTTTGCTCTCCTGCAAACAGAGGGTAGCACCCATCTGTGGAAAGAAAGGAAAAAACCTGCTTTGAAGAATATTTGCCCAGCAGATCTAGCACAATAAAAGTGTCCCGCAAGTCACAAAGCAGCTTGTGATAGCACCGTTGCAGACTAAAAATAGAAAGAGGTGTCCCTTTTCATAGGAAGGTGTTACTTTCCCATCAAAACATCTCCTGGTTTGGTTTTTATCAAACTCAATGATAGGGCATTGCAATCGAAGGCAGCGCCGGACAGATTATGGCCATGAGGGTCACAAAGCATCCTTGCAGTTCGGTAACAATCACATTGTGGAACCTGGGGACAATACCCTCGATTTCCAGTAGTTAATCACACTCTGCCATGGGTCACTTCGTGTGGTTTCTTTTCCTTGTCTGGACGACCACTGGTGTTGAGTTGGAAGGCAACAACTAGCTGGCACCTATACCTGGACTACTGAATGAGCCCAATTCCCTTCCCAAAAGTGCTTTCAGGCTGGCCCCAACTGAAAAACATTGTTTCTGTATCAAAGCATTCAAGTACTCGTCTAAAGTATTTCATATCCAAGAGAAAGGATTAGTTCCAGGGAAATTTGCTCAAAAAAAAGTAATTTAAAATTGCTTCATACATCCAAACTGATGCGTTTTGACTACCAAAATTTCACCTTAGCTGAAAAATTTCTTTACCAAACTCTTTACCAGCTTATAGAAGCTGTACTTTCACATAAATAGAAGTCATTGTACAAATAGTGAGGAAAGATTTCTGAAAGCCATCATCTGAACTCACCACTTTTCCTGAAGAATGCATTCGCAAGTATATTTTTTGCTACAGGAATTATAGCACATGTCATCTCCAACAAGAACATGCACAGGACTCACTAACATCTCAAAATTGAAATATGGACAGAGCAGGCACAAACCAGTGGGTGCCTGGAGCAAGAATTGCCTCTGGCCTCCCTGGGGACCTTCCTCAGCAAGTCAACTGCTAATGAAGAGCTAGTAACGACCAGTCTTAGGGGACAGTCCCCCCCCCCGCTGCGCGGGCAGGGCAGACCTCACTGCAGACTGTCACTTGGATTGCCAGATGCACCGAGACCAGGAGAGGAAAGAGTCCAGCAAGCACCGAGATCTGCAAGGGATGAGGCTTGCATGGAGAAAAAGCAGGTGGCCACAATGAGAACCCAGCCCTGTGCTAAACAGCTCTTTTGGGTGAGAGCTTATTTACGCTGCCCCCTCAATTTCATTTTCCAAGCGATGGAAACGAGGAGGGCTCTACACATCTTGTTTTTAGGCCAGAACTCACCTGAAAGCTGGATCTCAGCTCTTGCTAGACATACAGTAGAAATCATGGGGCATAGGCTCAGAGCGTACCATGGCCACACAAAACCTGCTAAATTCCACCCCCCACAACCACCATTCTTCATCCGGGCACTCCCAGCAGCTCATTCCTGCCCTTACACCACAGCTCACAAGGAGCTTGCACACCCCCGCTGAGCTGGTACAGCTATCAGGACCCAGACCATTTCAGTGATGAAATGTAGAGCAAAGCCCCATAAATGGCTTTATCAGTGTAACCAAGGGAGCCATGTAGGACCTTCTCAGGCCATCTTCACAAGAAAGCATCACAGGCACACGTCCCTGCTCAAAACACTTCAGTGTGTGCTCTCTGCTGAAGGGTTGCTGACCCCAGCAGTAACTCAGCTGATGGACTGAGGCTTCATTCTGGCTTCACACTGCTCACGTCTGCACATACTTTTGTGGAAGCACCATGGCTGACTTCTGGTGCTTCCCCTGGCCACAACACACCTCACCCGTGCTAGTCCATTACAGCCTGGGCCACCTCCACGATGTTTACTCCATGTCATGAAAACACCTGCACGAAGCAGAATTAGCAAGCCACATTGGTAAGATGGCAACCCATTATCTGCACCAGAACACATGAAAAACTGTAGCTAACAAAATAAATAAATGCCAGCCTGACCCAGAAGTGCAGAAAGATTCTGGCTTTCATTTACAATACAAACTAGAACTTGAAGAAAAGCTCATTTCTGCTAATTCTAGGAGCCTTACCTGGGTGTTTGTATTTCAAAAAAGGGGGCAGGGATTGCAGGGAACAGAACAGCCCATTAGCTATTGCTGCTGCACGAGTGTGGAAAGCAAGCTAAGAAACACCCAGAAGGTGGACTGTATCCACCCAGCAACTCAAGAAAATGAGTTTTCAGAATAATATTTAGCAGTGAATCCTGCTAAACCCCTGCTTTGTGCTGTCCCTGAATAGCCAGCCCTTGTCAGCACAGACCACCTGGCACTGGACAACAGCAGCCAGCTCTCCAAATCCATCCAGCCAACAGGCTCCTCATGTACCTGGAAGCACAGCATCACATCCTGCAGACCCCCAGAGGCAGAGGACAAGTGCAACTCACCTGTCCCCACCAGTATGGACAGGCAGAGTCTCTTAGGCCAGTACAGGTTTCTCTCTTCCATTGTCAAGGGCTACAGATCAGAGGCAGCACCAATACTACACTCCTGCAAAACCAGCACCGCCTTGAGGCCACCATTTGGAGACTGACCAGAAACAAGCAAAACTGACCTCATTGATTTTCATTTTCCAAGCAAAGGTTTGGAAGAATCAGGAGGAGATTACTGTACAAAGAGCAAGAGACTAATTTGGTGGGGGGTTTCTGTTTTTAATTATTTTATATTTAATACCCATGTTCTAGATTCCACAGAGATTTAAGGTTTCTTTGGGCCTGCAAGCTGGAGCAATGTTACATGCACATTTAAGCAACTGTGGGATCTGAGCCCAAGTTCTTACTGAGTACTAGGAAAGCAAATTTGCTTAATAGGATTTTTAATTTGCTGTTATCCCTTTAAAAATGTATTTGCTCTCTGCTAAATAGTAATAAATTAGCCTAACAGCAATCATTTCTGTTTCTTTAGCATCTTGGAGGCACCTCAAAACATTTTACCAACCACAGTGACCCAATGAGACTAAATCAACTGACACATAAAAACAACTGACACACGCAAATCTCACAGGGTCTGGTTAGAAGCGGGGTCTTTACAGTAGGAAGCTTGAATTTTTCACTAACTTGCTGAAAAATGTATTTATAATTTCAAGTGGGAGGGGAGGCACACGGGAGCTCTGCAAGAAGAGTTTAATCTGTTGAAAAGAAGAAATCTCTCAGCAGATTTTTCTACCCTGCCCACCTTCCTCCCGCCCTCCCCCTCCACCATCACGCATCGGGAAGCGGAGGAGCACGCAGCAAGCCCAGCCCTTCCAGAGACACTGGCACAGCCTCTCACACACCTCAGCTTTGGTGTACGGGGACTCAGAGCTGGGCTGCTTATACCAGTGCCACCAATTGCCTCCCCCTGTGCCACACCAGATCATCCCAGTTCAAGGCACACACTCCTCCTGGTGTGCCTGGGCATGCCTGTATCTTTGATGCTGAATTCACCAGATGAGGGCCAAGCCTGGAGAAACTGTAGCACTAAAACCTCTAGATTTTGGCACTCCTCCTCTCCACCATAACCCATGCTATGTATTACAACCCATTTCACTCCCAACACGATCCTCAGAGCAGCACAACTGCAAAGGCAGGGAGGGGACAGAACACCCAAAAAAGCAGAGGGGCTTACCCAGGGTGGCGCAGGGAAAACATGTTGCCTTTCCCCAAAACAGCCACATCCCAGCCACATAGCCCTCCCCTCTCACCACTGAATCGAGCTGTTCATTTGAGTGTAGCTGGATGGTAATGAAGCACTTGGTGGAAATAGATTTTTTTGTTCTGCCTGGCCATGGACTGCTGGAGACGGGGGTCATTAGCTATGCATCGCTAGCAGGCAGCCGTTCCCTCATTAGCAGGCCACTCGTCTACTCCAGCCACCGACATTATTGGTTCAAAAGAGTGTGGCCAGCCATTATTGCCCTCACTAGAAACTCAGCCTAATTGGCTTAGGAGAAATACAGGTTAAGAGTATGAACAGCTCTGCGGTTAATGCGGTTTTGCCAAGTCATGATTTTACGAGTTCGGGGAATTGCATACCCTCAGATCCTGGAGTCTTAGGCCCGGTACTTAACTCGCTTTCTGAAACAACTGAAGAAGATGGGATGCTTCTAATCCTCATGGTTATGGGGAACTGGGAAGGGAGGGAAGAACTAGCCCTCAAAGGCCCGAAAGCCAGATGGAACAAGCTTCCTTTTTTTTTTTTTCCTCTCCCCTCTTTATTCTTTGAGTTGCAGAACGTGGAGGCCCTTTCCCAAGATTTAGTACTATAACCAGGGTACCAGCCAGCACAGCTCACTGCAGCCCCTCATCCTGCACCCACCAGCCTGTTCCTGCTTACCAGGCTGGTGCAACATCACAATTGAGGAAGAGGGAAGGAATGAGGTCTAGAATAGGTAGCTTCTTCTCCACCCACATCCACCACCAAAACACATCCAGCAAAGTCTACCTTCAATTCTTGACTTTTTCCCATTCGAATCACTCACCCTTCAGCAGGCAATCATTCTCAGGCTTCTGCAGAGGCTCCTCTCCCCCGAGGCTGAAACAACATACTAGGACTATCCCTAGATCTCTCCTTGCTTACACACCCCTCTCCGGTGCCTGACCACCTCACCCTCCCCTCTGGTCAACCAGTTTTATCACCTCTCATTACCAGTTCCAGGTGCTACAATGCTCACCTGGCATCAGGTTTCTTTGCTACTCCTCCCTACCACTGTCATCTGCTTGCAATTACCCCAGGGCTGAGCAAGCAATTGGTGATCTACCTCCACCCTGTCCATGCTACCACCTGAAACAGTCTGTACTAACACATCTCTCATTTCAGCTGCTGCCTTATTTTTAAGCCTCTTGGCTGAGGAGGGACCCTCTATCAGTCTTGCAATGCAAAGACACAGAACTGGTGGGGTTTGCCTAGTTTCCTGTGACCTGTATGCTCAGCAGACACTCAAGGTGGTGTTAGGGGTCTGTCTGAACCTCCCACACAAATCAGGTGAGAACCCAAGCATACTAAAACAGATGGGAGAACTAACACTGGCAAGCTCATCTCCCAGCCCATTTCTATGGCTGGAGACCAGAAAACTCCAAAAGAGAAGATGGCTCCAGAAGTTGCAACTGATGTGCTACAGCCTGTGACTACATGTGCAATGGCTCTTTAGATGGCGCATGTGCATCCAGCTGAAGGTGGTAGGATTACAACCAGAATCATACAAAGACAGAAGAGAAAGCTTTAGGAATAAGTCAACTTGCATCATTCTGATAAAATTCCCTGCAAATTGGTAGAAGATATTTAATTCTTTCATGCATTGATAACATTGCACTTCCTTCCCTGGAGGGGTTTAAGGCCAGGCTGGATGGGGCTTTGAGCAACCTGGTCTGGTGGGAGGTGCCCCTGCCCAGGGCAGGGGGGTTGGAACTCAATGATCTTTAAAGGTCCCTTCCAAGCCAAACCGTTCCATGATTCTATTAAGCTTCCCTATGCATCTTGCAATAACAGCTGCCTGGCTCTCTGGATGGAGGCCAATATGTAATACGGACCTTGCCTATCTTACTGGAGCAGATCAGAAATTTTCATCAAAGCATTACTTTCCAACAAAAAGAAAATTAATCAATTTTCATTTAAATCAACACATTTCAGAAAACACCATTCAATAGTCTTTCAACTTTAAAAAATGAAACAAAGCATTTTGATAAGTCTAAAATGCCTTGTTCAAAATGATCTTTCCAAACAAAATCACTGTTTTTGTATTTTAAAAATACTGGCAAGCTGCGAAGGCTGAAATAGAAATGAAGTGTTTAATTTTGGAAGAACATACACTTCATCAGAATTTTTAACGTTCGTTTCAGAATTGAAGGAAAAACTGATGCCTCAGACTTTCTTGTCAAAAGGAAAACTCGCTCCTTCCCCAGTCCTAATATTTATCACTTCTGTTCGGTGTGAACGAAACGCAGAAGTACTTTTCCCTTCCTGTGTGAAGGCAGGGAGCAGATTTCTGTTAAATAGCTGCTGTGCTCCAGCCCAGAGGCAGCTGATCCCTGTGTGAATCCCATCTCACGTGCGAAAGGCTTTGGCTCCGGAGGTGACAGCCGTGTGGCGACAGCAGCCCCCTGTCATGACTGGCCAGAGCTGTGAGCCATAGATCAACGTTGCTGTCGCGCTCACTGTCAGTAGCCAGCCATTAGCGGGCAAAGCGATGAATCCGCCGGGACTGAATTAATTGAATCCCAATCCTACAGGCATCCTCCAGAGACAGGAGTTGGGCACAGCAATCCCTGCCTTTGGCATCAGAGAGACGCTTTTGTTTGAAAGTCCCTCTTTCCCAGAATATGTTTAAAAGCGATTAGCGATGGGCGCATCAAAAAAATGACAGGAAGCTTCGTTATGCATTAAAACTCAAATCTATGGTTAGCACATTTCCTCTGCTCTCCACTCACCCAGACCGGGAGAGACCAGGGAAAGGGACAACGTGGGCCCGGATGAGTGTGAAGCTGCTCCACAGCAACAGGGCAAGAGTGAGCAGCGGGAGCAAATGTCCTTCCCATCTCCCCTCTGAAAATCGACCTGGCAAATCCAGCTCTGGTCTCTCTACACCATGTGGTCCTTCAGCCTCTCAGCTAACATTGCCTGGAAAAGCACTGATGGGTGATTAATACCTGTCCTACACGAGCAAGACTGAGGCATCCATCAACCTCGCGGAGGCCACCCTACAGCCTGGGGATGGAGAAGGGGACTTCTCTGCCAGAGGAGATAATCAAATCCACACTTGATTCAGCACAAGCAGCTCTAATGTTTCTCATTGGAAGAAGAGGCAAAGGGTTTGTTGTTCATGTTCCAGTGAGTTAAAGGGCTTTTTGGAAAAAGCATGTGGAAAGGGGAACACTTAAAGCATGCATAAAAAAATCCTCCCCCCAACCCCATCATGCCCTTGTCGATCGTGAAAATGCTAAGTTGTTCCAGGATGGATGGATGGGTAAGTGTGCAGTACCACTATTTCACGTGCTCCTGTCTCAAATAAATGTGCTTCAGATGCTCCTCTTGGCCCTGCAGAAAGGGGCGGCTCCTGCCAGAAAATGAGGAGTGCCTGGACTCAAGAGAGGCTGTGGGGCTGCCCCCCACCAGCTGGAGGACTTTGCTTTCAATTAAAAGTTGTTCCTAACCCCACCTGGACACAGTCAGGTGTACAATTGACACAACCAGAGAGTCTCACGAGGCTTTTGCATGTACACCAGATTACTCACACCCCAACAGGCTACAGGGTAGGATAGGACAGAGAGGGTTTGTCCCATGTGACATTTGCAACATTTTTCTTTTCTTAACACTTTTGAGAAAAGGAAGAGTCCTGTTCCAATCCTTGTACAACTGCCCTCAGAGAGTTCCCCATCCCACCAAGATTTGGGCATTTCTGTCTCTTCTGACAGTGCCTTTATCCCTCAGAGAGACACAGAACATCACCAGTATGACATGGGCTGTGCAGGCAAGGGCAGGAGCTTTGTGCTCAGGAGCTGGTGGCACACACCAGCCAGCGTGGCCAAATGTTCAGAGCAGCCTGTTTGAAGGCATGAGGACTCACATGCCTTGGGAACAACAGGGGTCCCCAATACACCCACGCTTCAGGCTCGCTCTCACGGGACAAACAGCTTCTGAGTCATTTCCCAGCCTTCAAATATAAGGTTTGTGCACCGAGATGGGGAAAGAGGCCTTGAAAACATCAGGGTTTTTCATCTTTTAGCAAGGTGGCATGGGAAGGGGTGGGGATCATGTGTCTCAGTGGTGGAGCAATTCACGAGACCCACAAGCTTCCCTGAAAGGAGGCAAGGCAGTCCTAGAGAGATCAATCGCAATTTTATCTACCCTTTTCAAGTTCTCATTTCTTTTTATCCCGTACTGCCAGATAAAAATCTCTGCCTCAAACATGGGTAAGGAGATAGAGCTTTATTATACTATTCCAAAAACATTAGGCGCTGTAGGCTTCGCCCTTTTATGAGTTCACTTTGCTGGCACTCCCCTTTCTACCCTCCCCAAATCTCTTCCCTTTAATATTTTTTCTCTCCAAATCAGAACAACAGGCACAAAACTAATTATGTGATATTTCAGATCCATGTTGTGTTAACGGCACCAGATCGTGTGTGACATTTCCGACTTGTTAGACTATTATTCTCGCTTATTGTTATCTCTGCTGCTCTGAATACAGGCTCAGGGCTTTATATCCCCCCCATGCACCAGGCTCCCACCCCCTCCTTCCTTCTCGTGTTCTCATTTATCAGCCTGTGAGGATCTGTGGAATATTAAACTGGGCCATGCTGGATTGCTCATTGTGGGCAATGAGGGAAGAGAAGGTAGAAATGGCAGAGAAAGGCAGGGAAAAGCAAAACCCAGCAGGGATTTGTGGAGAGAAGCCACCGCAGCAAGAGCCAGCCTGAGGGGATCTGACTATAGGTGCAGTTGTGTCAGGCTGTGAGAAGATGTCCATCTCTCAGGTGATGGTTGGCCATCTCACCTGACTTACATTCTCCAGGGATGGACAGGAGTCCACAAAGGACCCTTCTGATGTAGCTTCATCATGCCTTGCTTAAAAACCCAAAACTGTTGCTCCTGCTTAAATCTATGGGTCTGGCCTTAGGCTGTGAAGGCTGCACATTTAATGCTGGCCTTGAGCCCCTGGGCAGCCTCACAGAGGGTCACGTCACACCTGCAGCCTCTGTTGCTGACCATAAACCCAAAGAGATGTCCTTTAGGTCTAGGTTTAGTGATGGAGGCTGAAGCCCAAAAGCACAAAAAGCCCAGTAAACATCAGCTGCATTGCAGCCACAGCATTATGAGAACAAACAGCAGGATTTAATAAAGGGGTGCTGCTGCCACCATACACCTACCAGGAAAAAATATCTGCAATGCCACCTAGGGGATGGGACTTCCTAAGGGAATATTACAGTGCAGCTGTTGCCCCTTCAGGGCTAGTTCATGGTCCCGAGGGTCCAGGGGAATATGCAGTCATTTTCCATAGTTTAGCTGCTCCTTCACCTGCCTGAAGAGCTCCCATATCCCTAAGACTGCTGAAGGTATTGGCCCAAACATTGCCATCATTTTGTTTCATTTCCTGAATGATTGTGCTCCCGGGTCTCTTTAGTCATACCAATATAGCAGCTGACTTGTCTCCACGCAGCACTCAGCGAGATGGAGGGTGCCAAGTTCTTCCCGTTGACACAAGTGGAGGCAGGGCATTCATGCCAGCACCGAGACAATGGGGACAAGACTGAGAAGGCCCTCCTGCCTCCAGTCCTGCTTGCTGAGGCTTCCCAGCCTGCCACAAATCACTTTTCCATCCAAATTCCCTCCACTCCTTTCCAGCCTCACCCTGCCATGACCACCCCTGCGCTGCTAGTGAGCAGAGAAAGCCCACATGCCTGGCTCCAACCAGTGAGTCTCTGAAACTGCTTCTACTCTGCAAAAGCGTCTCAAGAGAGATCTATATCGGTAACAAAAACAAGGCCAGGGCACAGGCTTCAGGCACTGTCATGGTCATCCAAACCATTTAACTGTTCACACGCTCCCTGGCCCACGCTGGCCAGCACTCTCCCAGACGATCCTGGACACAGCTCAGGGGATGGCACAAGCCAGGGACTGTCACCAGTGAACTGCATGGGAGAGGCCAAAGTTTAGTTGTATCAGCACAAACCATACCCCATCACATCCCCTCAGGACTAGAGACTGGATCCTGGCTCGTTATATTTACTAGAACAGATACAACCTTGGTACAAATGAGCTTTAGAGAGGAGTCCTCGCCAGGAATATAATCTCCAGCTTTGTTCCTCCCGGGCTCAGTCCCGGAAGAGTTTACAACCGTGTACTGCTCCCTCCATGCCAAGGAGCTGGGAGAGGTTGCAATATCAAAACATGAATATTTAGGGTAAATTGCTTTGTACAACTCTAAGCCTCTACCTTGGTTTAAGCTCTGATGCCACCAGCAGGGCTGGAAGTCACCCTGGCTCCCTGCCATGGGAGCCCTTATGAGGGAAATCAGGGAGGCCATAGGCTCTCAGTGAGTTCTCAGACTGGACCAGGTTGTCTGTACGGCTCTGTGGGTTGTAGGCTCTTTAGCAGACACACACAGAGACCTGAAATAAACTTGAACTGGGAATAGGCTGCTTCCAGAAGCATCTGCAGGGACGTCCTGCAGGAACAGCTTGGCGAGAGCTGCTGTGCCACTGCCACGTGCCCTTGGGGGTTCCAGGCAAGCCACAATTTGTGGGGTTTCTTTACAACAATTCCTGTTCAGAGAGACTCTGAATGTGTTATGAACCCTTCTGGTCCATAACCCACTGAAACACTGAGCAGGTCCAGGTTCAGCTCCACGATGACACTCCTGTGGGCTCCCTACCCCTGTCTTGAAAAGGGCGACTCACAGGAGACTGTTACCAAGCAAAAAGACAGCAAACTGGCCCTGCTACAGAGCGGGGTCTGTCACTCTCCTGCTTTACCTCCTTGCACCCCCTGCCCAAACACCCATCTGTGCTCTCTGCCTGCTCCAGGACCACTCTGCACCATCCCTTCAGTCCCCATGTCACCCCTGCTCCCTGGAACAGCTGTAGCAGCCGCAACACAATATGCTCCACAACTTGGTGAGGGGGATGGGAGAAGGAGCAGCGAGATATAAATAAATAAAGTAAAATATGTCTAGCTTAATCCTTTTATCACTATACTTCTTTCAGTCGTTTACAGAGATAATAATCACCCAGTCTCTGCGGGAAGCACTGATGGAAGCAAGCACAGAAATCTCGTGGCAGCACCCTACTCTCTCATCTGCTTCACCTGGGTAAGAGGCAAGAAAACACAGTCTTACAGAGGACCAGGATGGGAGCTGACCCCATCACGGCTGGCCCTGAGGTGAGGGCCAGCAGGACAGGGAAGAGAGGAGAAAACGGGAAGGGGAGGAAGAATCAGAAGCAAAGCTATAGAAAGAGGAGAAAGGCAGGGAGAGGGAGGAAGATAAAACGTTACAGTTAACAAGGAACAGAGCAAGAGAGAGAAGAGACGATACAGCAAAAGCAAAACCAGCACACCCATAGCTTAAAAAGTCTGTTGGTAAAATTCTGCTTTCCTTGAAGATGGACCAAAGGTCAAACTGCTGGTCCATGCCAGCATCCGGAAGCCCTGCCTGGTGCTCCTGTCTGCTCTGCCTCAGGGGCAGAAATAGCTGGAGTAATTCAGATTCCCTGCTGTATCCCCAGTAGGGACAATATTCCCTGAGAGGGATCGGGCATCCTGAAGGCCACCAGGGTCTCTGCTACATTCAGCAAGGAAGCAGGAAAGAAAAATGTCCCTCTGGGCAAGGGCAAGAGAATCACAGCAGGTTCCTCCTGGGATAAAGAGGGCTTTGAGCTGACGCTGGCCAAAAACCACCCAAACACAGCAGCATAAAGAGCTCAGCATATGCAGCCCTCTTAGCACATGTTGACTCAAATGTTCCCACATAAAATGGCAGCTGTCTCTTCCAGTAAACAGATGCCTTCATGGCTTTAAAGGGCAGTGGATCAAGGTCATCTTTTCCCATCAGGCTTGCTAATACAATACATCGGCCTGCTGGCTCTTCAACACATCTCTTCCAGACACACTGACTCACACATTGATGCACTTCAGTGCAGCACCAAATGCAACCCCATTTTTCTCATCTTCTTCCCACCCTGGAGAGTCTCCTGCCAGCCCCCAAAGGTGGCTGCTGATGAGCCTCCACCCCTCCGGGCTCCAGCCAGGCCTGCCATCTGCAGCACCCAGGAGAAAAGACCCTTCATCCAGGAAACATCAAGTACCTCTGGGTGTCATTTTTAATTTCCCCCAACACTAAGATCTACAATGTGATGCCAGGACAACAACACTTATTATTCGATTTGGTTTTATCCTGCCATAAACTGTGACCTCTGCGAGGCTCAGGGAGCTGTGCCTATAAGGACCACACACACTTTGAAGCAAGATGCCTGTATGCAGGTCACTGGCTCCTGCCAGGGTCCCCGTGCATTATTTGGGCCAGTTGCCTGAGGCTTCTCTCCAAGGGAAAAAGCTTTCGGGGGGGGGGGATGTCAGACTGAGATTTCCCAGACAATCCTTGCTGAACATGGTGGGTTTTAGTCTCTTCACTTCCTTAATGCCCTTTCCATGAGCCCAGACAGCTGCAAACCTGAAATAAAGGCCCCTCCACACACCCTGAGCAGGTCTATGTGCATCAAGAGTGCCTTCTAAGTAAAAAATGCCAGTACTTCATTCTGCATGTCCCCACCAAGGGAGGCAGTGCCCTGAGAGAGAGACAGGAGAAAACACAGCTATTTAATTCAATGTGTTTCTACATGGGACTATCGTCAGCGCTAAGAACATGCCATGGAACCAAAGAATGGTTGAAAAAGAAGCAAAAAGCAAATCCCCACAGAGCAGCTTTCCTGCTCCTGACAAGGACATTCAATTGATCACTTAACGTCATCTCTTCCTCAGCCCTTGGGTCCCTTGGGCTGTGCTCCTGGTTTTATTCCCCAGCTCAGCGAGAAGGCAATACGGATGGGTTTGGGGAGAAAGCAGCAGGGAGGGAATGCTGCTCTGGCTGGATCCATCCCTTGCCAAGCACACTGCCTGCCCCCGTTTTAGGTCCAATGCCAGGACAGTGACACACAGCCGTGTCACGTTTCCCCTGTGCATTTCCAGGGGACCCTCATAAAATCTGACCTTGGTGCTATAAACCTGTGGCTGATTGCTGAGTAAGTCATTTCCTCCTGGGTGATTTAGCAGGGTCTGTCGACGGAGCTGCAGTTTGTCTGGATTAGAAGAATTATTCATCAGACAGCGGCATGGCCCACCTGCCTGTCTCCTCTCATTCCTGTCTCCACAGCCATTCCCTGCTCTCTGCCCCCAGCAATCCTGCTCTCTTTCTCCCCAAACAGCCCTGAGCTTTCAGGAGGGGGAGAAGTCAAGCAGAGAAAGGGGTCCCTGGCTGCCTCTGCCCTTTTCTTTCTCTGTCATAAAGCTCTCAGGGACAGCTTCACAGTCAGGGGAATATTATCTCTCCATGCTGCTGTTAATCTCTTTATGGCATCATTTGACCCTTTCTAATATCCATTGATTTGTGAACTACCCTTTACGGCAACTCTTTAAGATCCTTTTGGTCTAAGTTACCAAACATCAGTGCCCAGGGCAGAACATGGGAACAAATAAAGCAATAGGGGAAAGTCCATCCAGTAACTGTGACTTGACTGGCCATTTTTGAGGCCCTTTCTCCCTCCTTCTCTGCCGCTCAGCCTCCCCTCCGTGGGCATCCTACAGATCCTCCCAGAAGCTGCCCCCTCCTTCCGTCCATCCCTCCCTCCCCCTCACAGAGCACCTCAGCCCACCACAGCTGTGCTCCGAAAGCAGGCACAGTGCTACCTCCTGTTACGCTTCTGGCTGTGGGTACCCAATCCAACTGGCACCATCTCGGGTCTCCCAGACCTGCGTCCCCCCTTCCCCAGGCATCGTCATTCTTGGGTGCTGCCTTTCATCAAGGATGTTGCCATCTGCATGGCTGAGATGGCCAAACTCCCGACACTTGTAGCCACATCCAGCAAAAGATCCTGGCCAGGCCTTTCTAAAGCAGCTTAATAGGACAACTCAACAAGAGGTGAAGGCTGCTGCTTTAATTTACTGGAGAAATGACCTTTCACTCCAGATTAATATGTTTTAATATATTTCTGTTTTCCTGAGCTCACCCCTTGTCCAGCAGTGGCCGTCTTCTTGCCTCATACTTGCTACTTGTCCAAATGAAATACTGAGCTGTATTGTCTACTATTATGGTAAAATACACAATATATCACACTGATGCATTCTGTGAGTATGACATAAAAATGACGAATGTGCTCTGGCCAAACACTGAAATGTATTCACCCCGCATTAGTGCAAAATGAATATTAATACGTTGGAAAATGGCTCGGGTGATGAGGGCTTTGTGTCATATTAGAGAGGACACTTCATTCCTCCCTCATTTTTTAGACAGCATCAGCCCCCAATCCTGCCACCAGCCCCAGGATATCTAGCACAGCCCTATTTTGACAGAACTCCAGCCAGGACCACAGAGGGTGAAAGATGTGAACGTGACAAAAAGCTGAGGTCCACAGAACAGATTCAGAGGGAGAGGGTGGTACCAAAGTTTAAACCACCCTGACTTTCTCTGGGATGCAAATGCCTCATGATCTCTCTCTCAAATATTATTGTCTCCTCCTTCAATTTCTTCAACCTCTGGCTATGTCAAAGACCACCACGAGGGCTTAATGGCTTGTGGGATCGGTTCACCAAATTTGGATTTGGATGGATTCACTTGCCAAGTGCAAGTTTGTGTCAGCTTTTCCTAATTACTGCCCTCCTCTAAGAGGTGCAGCAGAATAGCTGACAAGTGCAATGGTGAAGATATTATACTTTACAATTAGCCCATTTAATTATTCGATTGTGTGATTTCCATAACCACTACCATATCTCTGCAAATTTATAGCGCACATACAACAGAATATACCAAGTGAAGAGGAAAAGCAACAATTTTAATGTTTCGATCATAAAAAAACCACCCTTTCCTCAACTCTGATCTGAAAGATTGAAGCAGTGAAAGTGGCCCCATCTGAGGTCATGATTATTGCCCTGGCAGTACCAGGAGCCATATACATATTCATAGAAAGTCCTTGCCCCAAAATATGTACTATATAAGACAAAAGTGGGGAGAAGTGAGGGAGATTTTCACCTTATCTCAAACATGTCTCAGGTAATGCTTCCTTACGTGGTTGCTTCATTGCTATCTCTTTCCTAGATTTCCTGGGTCATAACTCCCCCAGGCAAGGCTAACCCAGTGACAGCACCTGAGCCCACCTCACCAGGGCTCTATTTGCTGCCAGGGGATGAGCAACTCCAGGCCAGATCAACCACATCCATTTTTCTCCCTCTGGCCAGTGCTTCAAGGGAAGGCAAAACACATACATGCTTTATCATTATGAGTACAAAATTGCAAAGCCAGGACTGGCTGGATGGCTCCAGAAATGCACACTTTCAACTCTGCAGGCCACACGGCACAGTCCTTTGTGCCCCCATGCCCATTGCACACAAACTTTTTCTCACAGCCATGAGTTGCTGAACAAAAAAAGCCTCAAGAGCAGCCCCAGAGGAACTGTTTGTACCGGGACCACTCACCACTGCCTTTCATCTTTTCATCTCCAGAAAGTGGGCCTTTCTACAGCACCATCAATACAGGATGAAGAGGGAATCATTAGATGTGCTACTTGCATCAATATCTTTAAGAGGAACAGGTGACATGAAAAAAAAGGTGAACTTGAGACCTCTCCAGACTGAAGACAAAGAAATTACAAGGATCTTTTATTTTAGATGGGTTAGCATTTTGGTTTATATCTATATCTATACCTAGTTTATATACCTAGAAACGCAGCATCCATTTTTCCTTTGTAGATGGGAAGTGGAGGCTGAAAGCTACAACCTTTGCCTGGAAGACTAAATGGCCTTTGGAATAGGCTGATAATGATAAATACAACCTGTAAAAGCATGTATTCTTGCATCACTTAAGATGACCTTTTAGAAGGGAAACACGGGAAAAGGGGAGAAAATGAAGAGGGGGGGAAAAAGCTGGGGGAAACAAAATTTTAAAACCAAACATCCGCTGTTGGCATTTGAAGCAGCTGCCGCTAGAACAAGAAAATAAAAATAAAAATAAAAAGAGATTCAACATTTTATTTCCCCCATCAAACAATATATCCCAGCTAATGGCAGTAGAATAAAAAATTACCCGATGCAGCCTGCAGGAGAGGCAAAAGAGGAAGAGGAGAGAACAGGGAAGAGGGAGGGGAGAAAGGTTATTATAAATGTGTCAAGCTTGTTTATGACCCTTTATCAGCAAGCACAGCGGAAAGAGAGAGGCACCGTTAGCGCATTTTAAAAGTGTTTGGCAGCTTTGTTTGGGAATGTAAATAATCTTTATATTCAGGAGCATTTATGTTTCAAGGAACACACAGACACATGCCACCTGCACCAACAGATTTTTTGAAGGACCTTCTGACACCCCTGCTGGGCTCTGCCCCCTGGGTCTGTGACATGGGTGCTTCATCTGAAGGCCTGAAACCCTGTTCAATAGAAAAGGCTGCACCAGGAATACAAAGGAATTTAGGAGGAGGACTTGAAGCCCAGGGAAAACCTTTCAGTCAAGGTCAGCTGCTGGGCTGGTTCACTTCCTCCCTGAAGTCAGGGGGTTAAATTCCACTTCTAGTCATGCTGCTATAAATCTGGAGGAAGGCAGTTCTAATGCTCAGCACACAAGACCATGGCTGTGCCCAAACTGCAGCCCCCCAGGAGCAGAGTGCTGGGGGCCGACAACAGACTAGCAGAGGATCTGATCACCCCTTTTTCTGCTGCTCCTAGGCTCTACTTCAGTTAATGTACCTGATAGGTAAATCACTCCCATTTACTCACATGGAAAATATATTACCAACAATACCCACGCCCTGAAAGGGAGGTGACATCTCATTTTTCACAGGCAGGATGGGAAGGGAGAGCCCCAAAAAACAGTAGTGGCAAAGATAAACCAGAAGACTGCCCTGGATATGGAGACAAAGCAGGATGCCACGGTGCCTCTCCCCATCGTGGCAAGTGAGATTCACACTCTGCAGATGAGTTCTGAAGCAGCATTTAATGCCTCTCCCTTTGGGGATGAAGGATTTGCCCTGCGTTTCAATGAGACATTCAAAATCACACTCATCGTTCTCAGAAATGGCACTTAGTTAAATTGTCACCTCTCAAGTGTGAAGGCAGGCGTGGGGCTGTGCTCTGCATGGATGCTGGACAGCCCTGGTGGCGGGGAGGAGAAGAGTAGAGACAGTGGGGATGGTGGCAGGACAGCCAGGAGGCCGGTACAGGCTGGCGGTAGTGTGAAGGAGAAGCAGAAGGGCTTGAAACGTGGTGGTGTGAAGCCAAGCACCTCAAGTCGAGGGCCTGAAGGATGGCCAGGACCAGGAGGGTGCCAGAAAATGGATGGCCAGTGCATGGAGTGGGGGAAAAGAAGAACACCCGGGAAAAGGGTAATGGCCAGAAGGCAAAGATTTCCATCTTGCATGGGAAATGAAGACTGGTCAAGCTAAGTCTTCCCTTTCTCATCTCACCTTTTATGCCTTCATCTTTCCTGTCTCCTTCCCACACCCCCTGATTTGGCAAAAGGGTATAAAATTCAGAGGGAACACGTAGCTTTGCTGTCCTTGCACATCCTGGATTCCCACAGCCAGCACAGAAAAGGGGAAACAGCCCAAAAGGGTCAGCAGATGAGTACATGCATAAACAAACATGAATCTCTACTATGTACCGCGGTGGCCTGCTCCAGCACCCACCACACTTAGAAGGTATGAGATTTGGAACATCTCCATCTGCAGAGAAAGGCAGAGCAGACGCAGTGACAGCACAGGCTGTGCTCTGCTCTCACTCCAAAACCTCTGGAGGGTTAAACCCAAGCCACCAGCCTGGGTCTCTCCACTCCAGTCACACACAACTGCCCATGGGACAGTTATCAGAGCAATTCCTCTCTCACAAGCCTCTGGAACTGCCAAGTGACAACTTCAGTTGCTACTAATCCAAGGACACCTCAACAAAACTCCAAAGGCCTTTTTTTACCCTTTTATTGCTCTTGGGATTCTTCATATCTGCTTCATAAAAAGGTGTGGCTGCATTAAAGATTTTTGAAGGCATGAATCCAGCATAAGAGCAAAAGGTGGATTTTTTTTAAACTTAGCACACCAGCACTTTCTGGGAGGCACTGGAATACTGTCAAACCTGTGATATCCCCCTGCTAAGGAGCCGGCAAATTCACCTGCTCCTGTGGAGCCAGGTGCCTGGAAAGCATCATATAAAGGAATTTAAATGTAGATGTGTGATATTTACTGCAAAGCACGACCCGCACGCAGACAGGGGAAGGAATGCTTGAGCAGGAGGAGTAAATGACTATCGCAGGTAGAAAACCCACTGCAATTCATGTATCACACAAATGGTTGTGTATATTAAAGCAATGAGGACAAAGGGTATTGATTTAGCACAAGTATCAAGAGTCCCAGGTGCTAAAACCTGAAGAAATACAAACTGTGCTGTGCAGAATAACAACAAAACGAAATGATAAAAGGATATGAGTGTTTGAAAAGACGCGTAGGACGGGCTATAAATTCTAATAATCCATATTTCTCGAAAGCAGCAGCTATTGACTCAAAAACAAAAGAGCAGGCATTGTAATGTAACAAATGTCAGACGGGATAGCAGCAGGAATTCAATTTGCTCTGGCCATATATCAACTTGAAACTTAATGTAATGGCACGTAGTTAAAGCTGCACCCTCACTTAATGGCTATTACCAGTCCTGGGTGGGTTTTCCAGCAAGCATAAAGCAGTGAGTAATTGGCCCCGCTCTGCCTGCATCACTGCTAATGAAAAAAAAACGTGCTCCAGCCTGGCAGCAGCGGGAGAAGGGGAAGGCAGGGAACCCGGGCAGAAGCAGGCAGCACCAGAGCTGCCAAGAGCTGCCCTGCCAGGATCCCTTGAAAGGGTTTCAGGAGAGACCTCCAGGCCTTCGGCTGACCAGCATCCCTCCTGTGTAAGGGCTGGATCCACAAGGCAGCAGCCTGCCATCCTTGCTAGCCTCCTAAGGGAACTGGATCCAGGCCTGCTGGAAGAAGAGGAGGAGAAACCCTGGGTGGTTGGTTACACCTCATCCAGCTCCTAAGCACGCACTATTTATTACTACTTGGGCAGTGGCTCCGCAGTCAGCCAATTAAGGCCATTGTAATTACTTCTCTTCAGCGACTGCAAACGGCCGAGTTAAACGACAGATTTCCCGCTCAACAGTTACTGCGGCTGCTGAAGTGAAGCAGCAGAAGCGTCAGCATCACCGAGAATATGCTCTGACCATATGTCAGAGGCAAGAGGCACTTACTGAATGGAAGAGGAGGCGGTGGGGGAGGAGGCAGGAGGCATGGATGTGGGACAGGAGCCTTTGCAGCAATGAAGCATCCAAAGCAATGAAGGGAGGGCAAAGATGTAAAGCTCTCCTAATCACTTTATTGCAGATAGGCAGGGGCCTTCCCAACAGGCACAGTATAGTTTCTACCAAGAGCAAAGCTTGCAAAAGGATAACTTTCTAGGGAAACGCCGCTCCAAATTTCAGGACACAATTTTGGAACAATCAAAAATAAGATCAGTCCCCGGGGATAAACTCTCTCAGGTTTGTCATTGAGCCTCACACATGCCAGAAAAGAACTCTGGAAGGTCAGTCAGTGCTTTGCTAACCTTCTTGCAGCACAAACACAACCAGTTGGACTCTGTATCATGAAATATGAAATTGTGGCCTTTGACTTTACTTTGTGGGAATTATGCTCTTTCAATGGTTCTCAGGAGGCTATTTAAATGCCTTCTACAGCCTTTTATTAAAGCTATAAAGATACCCAGATCTTGGGTCTCAGCTTTGTCTCTTCATTTACCATGAACCACACCTAGAACATGCAGAGATGCCTAATGGCAGCATGGATTAGTGCAAGTAGAGGTCACTTTGAGTGGCATAACTGGTTTTCATTGTGTCACGAGTACCACGAGGTGTTGGTTGGGTTTCTGTACAGAAGAGCTGCTGAGCTGCATAAACTCTGGCACAGGCTCCCTGGGACCCCACCTGCTTCTCCCTGGGGAGAGAAGGTGCTCATTTTGCTGAGAATTTTCCTGCATGAGTGAGGACACAGCCAAGCCACAACATCACAGACAGAGAACAAGGTCAAGTGAGAGCCCAGCTCTCTTATTTACCCCTGCACTTTGTGTCTGGTGCAGGCAGGAGGTAGTGAATAGATTTTTGAGTTGATGGGACAGCCAACAAATGCATATGGAATGCAGAAGCCTGAGTGTGCCCATGGGAACCAGGCCTTGGGAATGAGAAACTGGAAGGGGGAAGGGAGTTTGTACAAATCCACGTTCCAGATTAAATCTCATCTTTAAACCCTGGATTCCAGTAACAGTATCTGTTTTAATGCCCACAGGCCTTGCTTTCCTCTGTAATCTCAGCCATCAGTCTCTTGTGACTGACAATGCCAGGAATGAATCTCTTTTGATGCTGACAAAACTCACTCTGATCTGATTTTCTGTTGAGCTGGGTTTATCTGAGACCAACAATGAAGAAAGCGGCTCTGAAGCGATCACATATATTTACCCCCCACCCCCCCCCAGATCTGCCCTGATGCAGCAAACAGCCCCCCAGCAAGCAGGCCAGCTCATTTGCTGTTCCCCAGGCCCCTTTCCCTATGGGGGCCAAGGCGGTGTTGACACGGTGTTGGACAATTCCCAAGGAGACCTGGGGCAAGCTGTCTGGCAGAGGGGAGACCCCAGCCTGACTCACAGCAAACCAGTTGAAAATATTCTGGGCGTCTGTTTACAGCCCTATGAAGATTTTATGCAGTGCATTTAGCCTCACGTCTCTGCATTCATCGTGTTAAACGCTGAACGTTTTACTTTAATGCCATAGTGGCTACAAGCAGCAATACTTAACTTCAATAAATAAGAAGTAATCACATTTTGCCAGTGAACGGATTGAAAATAGCCACTGGGAGAGTTCACCTTCTGAAGTCAGAAGCCAGGGCTGTTGCTGGGGTTTCCAGCAAACTATAGACCTTATGGAGCATCTCCAGGGAGAAGAAGAAGAAAAAAACCAAAGAGAAGAAAAAAATAAATAGTAAAGCTTACGCATCTTTTAATTGAGGAACTAGTCTGCAGCTTGGACACAGCACACTTGTGCCCAAAAGCCAGCATTAAACTTTTGAATTTAGGCAATGGAGGGAAAAAGGGACAGAAGCAGATGGACTAAGACTCTATGCATTTGTGAGTAAAATCTACCGGAAAAGCACATTAGTGCTCCTTGGAAACTAGAGCATTTCATGGAGAAACACACAGAAGAGGAGCTTCTCAAAGTAAGTCCAGATTATCGCAACAGATTCCTAGGCACAGTTCCTGAAGATCTCTAACCAGACTTAACTAATCTTTAGGCACATTCCTTTTATCTACCTGGGAACTCCAGGCACTATGACCAGCTAAATTCCCTTGGATGTAATAACTCCTTCCTTGAGGTAGGCAAATGACCAACTCACAGAGCCTATGATCTAGATGTCTGCTGTTAGGAAGAGCTCCTCGTCTCATGAGATAATAGCTTCATTGTGGCACCCAACAGGAGCTTTACCAGGAAAGGAATTCAGGGTAGTTATCAATATATTAATTATGTTTGAGCTACCTCAATTGAAATGATACTCAATAAGAAATCCTGACCAATAAGGTTGAAACCTGTCTGAATGCCTCCTGATTTTATTTCAAAACACCTTGACACATTGATAGGTTCCCATTAGATAACTACATTCTTCCATTTCCTTCCGAACACACTTCTTGCCTGCCTCCTCCACTTTCTGCCTCTGAGCTTCTCTCTACTTCTTTCTATTCTTCTCATCTAAAATTGGCCCTCCCTTGTTTCTCTCCAAGATTTTCCCCTCATTCTACCAACGAGAAGACCAGCTCAATTAATTTGCATCCTAATTTAACTGCAGTCCCAATCTGTCACTCAACTGTCAGCTGTAATATCAGGAAACAACAGTTCAACACCTTCTGCACCACATCACTCCCAAATAAGCTCTCTTATTCCTGAACTATTGGGTTCTGCTGATACCTGGTTACACCACAGTTGTTGAAATCTAGTCCTTGGCTACAGAAAAGAAATACAATCCACAAGGGGGTCTCCAGGTTACTCTTTCAAGGGCATAGGTAGTGCTGATGCCAACAAACATGATGCACATTACAACAGAACTTCTTGTCCAATAGATGAGAAGGATGGGGGTAGGCAGAAACGATGCCTACTAGAAGGTAGTATTTGTCCCTGCTGAAAACATCCTACCTCCAGTTCCCAGATAGTTAGATTCTGAATAAACAAAGAACCTTGTACAAACATTCTCGAGGCTTTGAACTATCAGCTCCACTAAGTTGCTCCTGTGAACTTTACTGTCGGACACCATCTCAGCAAAACCCAAGATGGTGGTTGCCTTGCAGCCATGCTTTACAACTTGCCCACAGCATCTATTCCCTGCAACAGAGATGCTGGGAATTAGGCTGCCGAGACAGAAGGTGGGAAGCTCATTTGCTTTTTCCACCTCAGTCTTGTTTTCTCTCTTACTAAGTTGTCTCCAGTACCTTTGAAGTCGACAACCAGACACCAGTGCTGTCCCACGGCCAGTGGTCCACCAAAGAATATGACAAGATCTTCAATTTTCTTCATCAGAGATCTTCCAGAAGACCCCTGATCAGCTCTCCTCAGCTCTACACAGTGATCCACAAGGTCTCTAACAGCAGCTTGCACAACGTCACCCAGAATACCTTGCATGTCTCCCTTTGAAGCTGTGACCTGATTACCATAAGCAACACACTGCAGATGTACCTCTGCAAGCCCAGAAGCACCAGGGAAAATGAATATATTAGTATTTATCATATTAATGCAGATCAAGCTGGGTATTTGTTCTGACATTTCAATAATAACTTTTTCTATTTTCTTTAAGCAGCAGCTTGTATTTTCTTCTCCCTTAAATAATTCATTGTTACATTAAACTTATTTTAAATTGGGGTCTTTTTTTCAAACTAAAACCTTATTTGGATGGCCAAAGGGGAAAAAAATATAAGTGAAAACTCTCTTTTCACTTCTCCATTCTTTCATTCCCTCTTTTTTTTCTTCTCTTGTTAAAATCTCTTAATCAAAGTGACAATCTGTCTTTCCCAGGAAGGAAGCTGGCTCCTTTGAACAGTGCTGCTCTGATAGCTCTCTGCTTTGATGTGGGATTTAACTTGTGCCTTTAGCAATCTCAAGTGACTGAGCAGGCATGGGCTGGGTGCCTGTATGTATTCATGTGTGTCTTTCTGTGTTTGTCCTTGCTGCACACAGACAACCTGACCCACACACACACGCAAAAAGAACAAAAAAGGTTGGGGGTGCTGGGGGTGCGGGGGGGTGGGTGTTGGTGTGGTGTGTGGAAATTCAGAAAATGCCATAACCACACAAAGCAGCAAGGTAAACCTTGTGGAGCTGCTACTGAGCATGGTTCAGAGGGGACCTTGTTCTTTGCCTTTTCCCACAGTGACATCATCAAGCACTTCATTGTCTGTTAGCTTCAGTGAATACAGAGCAGTCTGTTTCAGGAAGCTAAAACCCTATAGAAGGTCAGGTGTGTAGGAGAAGCTCTGTTCCTGCAGTTCATGGTCCCTGGACCATGTCCACATACAGCATCCTCCTGGGTGATGAGACTGTGCGATTGTGGTGTCATCATGCAACTTGCCATCCTCATCCTTTTCCTTCCCTTGGTTGGACTCCATACTGCCCTTGTCCTCATCGATCTCTCTCATTTTGACAAATGTTTTCCTTTTCCTTTCTTTTAGCCCTCTTGACCAGCTCTGAGGGACAGCAAGGTCTTCACCTTGTCTCCTGTTCTCTGAGCATACAGCACAGTTAACAGATTTGACCTCAGGGAACATAAACCCAGGCTTGGGCCAATGAACCACCTCAAGAGGCTGGGCCCACCTTGTTTCCCCATGGGTGATTACTTCCTAGACAACTCCTCCTTCCCCTTGCCTCCCACCACTGCCCTGGTGGCATATTTTGTTGTGGGATGAACGTCACAGAAAGCAAAACCAGAGCAGAGCTATTGACATCTTCCCATGTCACAGACAGAAAGCTCCCTCCCTAACACATAAGGAGGAACTATCATTTGCTGCTATGATTTTACAGCAGTTATTCATTACATAATTCCCTAAGACCTACACGCTACTTCTAACAAGTGCCTTCTGAGATTTCACCCAAACCTTCAGAGATCACCCTTCTGATCAGTAGTGGTACCTTTCTCTTACTTAACAAAAGTTTGTTGTCTAAGCAAAGCAGTTATCTTGGTTTTTTGAACATTGGAGATTTTACAGGTGCTTCTACTTACTGAAAGTCTTCCCCAGTGGTTTTCCCTAGCAGCAGGCCAAGTGTACAAATGCTTTACAAAATACTGAACAACATGAACCTCAGAACTACAAATCTCCATAGTAGCTTCAAGTCAGAGAAAACAAAGCCTTGACAAGAACAGAATCCAGCACTGCCACAAGTTTCTTGTAGCAAAAGACAACCTTTAGAGCAAAATTGGTGTCCTTCTATAATGCCCCACTATCAAAAGCCTGAGGGTTTTTTTAAAGTTTAATAGTTCAAGTTTTCTCTAGTTTTATACTCATTTAAAAAAACGTATCCCCAAACACACGCATACAAACACACACAGAGAATTTTCTTCTGCTTTAAAAACAAACACACAAATACAAAACACATACACAGAAACATGATATTTTTTCTGGATTGTTTTTTCCTTTTACATGTGTCCTGCTCCTCACCTCTTCTAAGGATTACTAGAATTTTGTAGAAATGTGAGACAGATTTCCAACACAAGCTGCGAGGATAACAAGGTAGGGAAAAAAGCCAGCTTTCCCCCCGCCTACCCTGGGAACCTCTGCTGAGCTATTGCAAATTCCTGCACCACTGGGGAAAGCTCACACCTTGCCCATGGTGACCAAAGAGGGAGATGCCAGAAGACATCCATCCAGTATCTGCATCAAAACCAGTGGGTTCTAATCAAGACAGAAAATAACGATAGCCACAGGGTAGGAGGACACAATACCCTAGGCAGCATGGGATCTCCAGACTCCATCTAAGTAATTGCTCTCCCTCTTTCTTTTTTGATTGAGACACTCTCTGGCCAATCTGATCTCTGCTGCATGGACGATTTTCTCATCTCCAAGGTAGCCTTAGGTACATCTCCCTCTATTTTAAGAATCTCTGCATTCGCCTTTGCTTGGGTCCTTTCAGTGCCCTCACAGTATTATCTCAATGAGCATATATTGTCTCCAGAGTCTCTGCTCCCACCCCTCCAGACCCCTTCACTGGGTATCTGTAACTGTAACCCCTTCATTGGCCAAAAGCAGGGATCATATGCCTTCTGTGGAGGAGTAAGGGAACACAGCAGTTTTCACTTAAAAACCAAGGAAGTCTGGAGCCCAGTGATGGGCTTGCCTACATCCAGGGATTGGGGGAAAGGACACAAGGTAGGCTTGAGATGGAGACCAAGAAGAAATAGGGTTCCTGGGGCATAAAACTGAGACAAGAGGAATACAAGAGACAAAAAGTTAAAAGGTAGTGACCAGGGAACGGGAAGACCATGAGGAAGATGCTTTTTACTGTGGATAAGAAGCATTTTTTTCACATGTATCAGGAAGCAGAGAGGTTTCCCAGGGCATTCACTGTTGCTAGAATATGCACAGGAAACTTTCTACCCCTGGCTTTTGTAACGTTTAATTTACCTACAGGAGGTAAAATCTGCCTCTTCCTCCTCAGAGGTACAGTGCTGAGCTAAAACTTGACCACTTCACTGTCTCTCCTGTGACAGGAGACAGTGTATCCTTTACAGGGACAGCCAAGTCCATCCAGATACACTTCCCCCCTAAGCCCCTTGCTTTCCAGAGGTACTGAGCATCCACAGCCCCTACAAGAATCATGCCTACTTAGATACACAGATCCAAGTCTCTGTGCTCAGCTTTGAGAAACGGGGCACAAAAGGAGGCTGTGGGTCTTGCTGCCAGTTCCACTGGTGCTCTCTGCTGTTCCTGGGGTCCAGCTCCACAGTACACGGTGTACACATCCTTGGAGGCTGCAAATTGTGGACTCAGCGTGTTGCCCAAGATAAAAGCCAGGAATGGGATCTCTCTGGAGAATCCCTATGTCATTTCTAGCAGGCAAGTAAAGCAAAAGGACAGGGTAAGCATATTCAGGGATAAGACACCCGTGCAAATCCACGCCAGCCCAAGGGCACCTCCTTTCCCGCTTAGTGCCGGGGGTGCTGCCAAAACCTGGGTCTGCTGCTCGCAGTCACCGTGCAGCACTCACCCTCGCTTTACATTCTGTGTCTCTCCCTCCTGAGATTTGCTGCCAGCTTAATAGAGTGCACACTGGAGAAGGTCCCCCCGCCCCTACCCTCATGCATACCCAATCAGGCATCCTGATTATGTAAATTAAATACAGTAACATCACCCCCCCCTGCACCTCTACACCACCCCATTCCAGCACAAAAGGGGGGGAAAAAAGTAACAAACCCTCCATTCATAACCAGAAACATTAATTATATGTAATGATGGGCAGTCAACTCCCTGAAGCATTTGCATAATTACTAATGCTAATAGATTCAGAGTGCCTCTCTCCTTCTTGTGGAGAAAATTTAATTGGAAAATGCATAAAAGCATGAGGAGGGAGGATGGGTGCTCTGAGTGGTCTGAAGTGGCACAGGCAAAGCAGAGGAGCTCTCTGGGCATGGTGGAGGGAACCTGGTCACTCCCTCCTGGCTCCCGTGGCCAACCTGTCTTTTTTCCTCTCACCTGCTCCAGCATCACCCCCAATTGCCGGGGAGCAGACAGAGGAGGGACCGAGGGGTAAATTTAGAGAGCATTCAGGTCAGCTGTCTTGATCCCAAGGGGATTATAAAAATAAGATTTAACGAAATTAGGAAATTCTCACCTAGGTGTCTCAAAGACAGCGAGTAATAATACATGCCACTTTCTTGGAAGTGGGATTTCTTGGGCCCTTGGGCCCCACAGATCTCCAATAGCTGTGTCTCTCTATTCTGCCATACGTGCTGGTAGCTGCTGAGTTTCCCTAGGGCAGAAGCTGCTGCTTTCTCCCCGCTGCCTCCAGTTATGATGCCACCAGGCTTGGCTCCCTTTCCACAGCAAAACCAACCTAACAGCAAAAAGCTGGCTGCAGCACAACAGCCAGAGAGCTCCAACCTCTCCAGACCCTTGGAAGAATGCCTTTTCCTCACTTCTACACACATAATGATGGCTAAAGGAGGTGTCAAATCAGGGGCTGGGACATCTCCTGTGGTCTTCTCAGGCCCACAGCTCCCCCTCTTACTGCTCTCCAGGCCAGCACACCTCTGTGACCAATATTTCCTAAGGAGTGAACAAGAGACTGGCCATGTGCTTGAACTTCACTTCTTCAATGCTTTCCCTGCAATTAGTTCCCACCTCTGGAGCCTGGCCCCAAGTCTAGGGCTGCGTCCTGCAGACAGTGCACAGGAGGTCAGTTAGGCACCTTCGAGCCCACCACCCCAGCCCTCCTTGAGGGTGTGAGTTCTGGAATGGAGATAAGTTTTGCGCTGCATTGTGAGCAGCTGGTGAGGCAGCAGATGGCTGGGAATCTGTAAGAATTAAAAAAAAAAAACAAAAAAACAAAAACCTGGGGCTGTGACAGTGGCACTTTTATTGTTCACTCATTCCCCCTGCTGCCAGACTCCGGATGCATATCAAACAGGGTACATGCCCTTGCGAACACGATCATAGTCAATTGTGCAAAACGGTGACAAAGCTACTCTACCATCTGAAGCTTTCTGCTTCAGCCAAGCGATCTGAAGAGGACACCCTGTAACAATAGCACACCTCTGCATCTTCACGGAGGGAGAATCAACCCCTTCATCTTGCCCCTTTGCCACACTTCAGCAGCGGCGTGACATCCCCAGGGACTGGACACCAGGTTGGTTTTTTTTATTGCTCCATAAAGCACTCTGTGCGCACCTTCGGCGATGCATAAATAATAAATAACAGCAATAATATGGTCCCTTGAGCAAAGCAGCATTTCATCAGCAGGAAAATTGTCCTCTCTTTCCCTCTTAACATTCCAGTGGGCACCCACTGGCAGCCCCTTGTTCTGGGAAGGGTTTACACATCTGTTTTCCATTGCAACCAGCACATAATTTAAGGGAGGTCTTGGCTGTTTACCATCTTTTTTTGGGAGATAAGTTTAGTTAAGTTTTAACACTTGTGAGGGTGAGGGACCAGAGCCAGGCAAAAAGAAGCTTTGGTGATGAATCCCTCTCTTCCCAACTTCTGACTTGCAGCAGCTGCTCTGGGCCTGGGTCTCCATTTTAAACACTGCCAATAAGACAAAAACCTGACTGACACCTACACGTATCTGAACCTGTGCCTTAGGCACGGCTGAGATAGAAAATGTTTCAACTATCCTTGTCCTCTTTTGTCAGCTTGCCAGGGACCTCACTTGAGACCTCCCAAATTCAGCGGAAGCTACAGGTTTCCAGCACCTCCACAGAACAAATGAACAAAACCCGTCAGGAGTCCAACTCACAACATGAAGAGTTGAAGTATTGGTATATACCTGAGCAATATTTCTTACTCAGGCACGCATGAGTGACCGATTCTTTCTCAGAATATTGTTTAAGCTATAAGTGACCCAACGACAACAAATTCTAAATTTTACCACTGTACCTTGTACACTCTAGACCTCCCAAAACAGATTTTAAATTATTTCCCTTGAGACTTTTCCAAAGTCTAAGCTCTCAGCCTACATTTCCCTTTACTTTGTTATTTTTTTTAATAATGACACATTTGGACGTATAGATGTTTTGCCAGGATTACAAAACACTTTGAAATCCGGTGCACATTTGATCCATTTTTCCGATACAGTAGAAATGCACAGACACCACGGGGCAGATTTTCACTCCCTCCAGCTAATCCCCTTCTTCTAGAAAACATCTTTTTTTCATTCAATTATCACTAGAGAAAGGAGAAGATCAAATCAAAGAAAATACTGCCAAAAAAGCCGCTAAGCAGCCTAACTGTTGATTAAACCTTGTTTCAGTTGAGAGTTCAACCTGAACAAACCTCAACTTTTAACAAATATTGTCCATGCATTTCCACTGAGAAAAAGAAAAACCTTTTTTACTTGAAATGGGAACTGTGGCTTTGTTTGGTATTACCCCAGAGCTCCATCCTTGGCTTTGTAACCCAGTTAAGGGAAAGAAAGGCAAGGAAGAACAATTCTTCAGGAATTTACTAAGGTAATATGAAAAGCAAACAATTGCCATAGTGAGTAGTATTACTGCAGTTTATTGCAAATGTTTAGCGCTATTGTGTGCAAAACAGGGGTTGAAATATGGTAGCAGATCTGTCTGGTAGAGCCCTAAAACTTTCAAAGTGGAGGCTGCCCCAGAGCACTGTGGCAATATTTGCCCCGTCTCAGCTGCTTATATGCACGGAGGGAACCTCCATCCCCTTCGGGGCTCACCTGTTCCCAGCTGCAGGAGAGCTGCCGGCAGCACAGCAAAGATAATGAGCTCACTTACAGCTCAGGATAAGAGACAGACAAGTGGTTTTGGGGACAAGAGAGATGAAGATTTCCTCAAAAGCGAGCACAGGCTCTCCCTCCAATCCTGCAGCGAGGTTAGAGCTCAAGAATGGAGAAAATCAATGAGTACGAGTCGAAGGAACTGACTGAGAAAGGTACTTCAAATGCTTGCTCCCCCAGAGACAGTCCGGAGCGACTCAAGCTGTCTTGCAAAGGCTGCTTCATTTCCCCAGACTATCTTGTTACTTGAGATCGAGTGTTGGGTAAGAGATCTCAAACAGCAGTAGTTCATATTTGTATAGCATCTTCAAGACCGATGGACCCTAAATGTCTTTACAAATTTCATACAGAAATGGCCTCAACTGTCACTAGGATCCACAAGGCAAAGCGGGCAGACTAGAGCTATTTTAAAAAGAGAAGTTTACCTAGATTATCACACTTTCTGAACCTGGTGATCTTTAAAGATTATTCTTTCCCCTTACCACCCCTATGGCCTAAATCCTGAGTCCCAGCATCTGCAGGATTGTTGGCCCACAAAGCAGAATGATATAGAACAAAAAACCAAACCAAAACAACAAAAATGGTCTGCAATAAAAAATGAGTCTAAGAATTATTTACTTTTATTTTCTTGGTCAGGTAAGAACCTCCCTGGCAATTGCAGCACTACAGCAATAACTCAAGATACGTCTCCTGAAGATTTAGTATTTTCCAAGATGAGTGGAGAAATGATTTTGCATGAATCACTGAAGGCAGCTATAATTGTCAGCAGACTCCCAATGGGTTTTGCAGAAGTTTCTCAGTTGCCCATGGTGGGCTGCCAGATGCAAGGCAGTAGGCAAACAAACCATCGTGAAGGTTACCACAGAACAGCTTTGAACAACAACAATTCTGAAAAGGGTTATTGGTTGGAAATACAGAAAGTAACGAAGTGGCTTCTGTGAAACCACAAAGGCACACAACACCACTATTTAGTTGTTTGCATAGATCTCTTGAATGCAGCACCAAATTAAATAATGTTTTTTCTACAAGATTAACCTGTAGCCAAAATGCTGCATCTTCATAAGGCAAAATCTTCGTTTATTGACAAAAATATATTAACTTCTTTTTCAGTACAGGAAATAAAGACGTCCTGGAGAAGGGCAATTTTATTTCTGTCTCTGATGTTACAACCTTTGGAAATATAAAAATATTTCCAATAATCATTTATAACCACAAAGCTGAAGAGGAAGCTACCCATCCTCTTCTTGATTACTTTGAAAGCAGCACTGAAATTTAATTTGGAATATTTTTAAAAGTTAAAGATTTACTGTAATGAAATTATTTCAATATTGGCAAAGTGTCTCCACTTATAATTGGTAATGTTCATGTTCATTTGTATCTGGAGCTGTATATTCCCAAGGCTAATGGAATATAAGAATATATCATATGGCCAGTTACTATGGACATATTATCCTCTGATCAAGGAGGCAGCGTTGCAAAGTTTTAAATCTTTTTGACTCATCTCCCAAAGTGTTCCAGTGTTCCCACAGCGCATTTTTATATGTTACATTTGAAAATATTTTTTCTTAAATATTCTTAAACTACTGGAAGTGATTTTGGTGCAGGGAAAGAGGATCAGATTGTTCAGTAGCAATTTTTAAGCTCTTTCAGGCTAACAAACACAGGGAGGTGCTTTCAGTACTCAACACCACTTACGGTTCTTTCGCAGTGTTCTAAAAGCTTTTTAATGATAGAGTTTTAAAATTAAAACAATGGCAAAACACATTAATTGAAAGGTAAGTTGCAAAAGGGAGTTGAAGAGAAACTATTTGGCCATAAACGCAACTTTAATCTAAGAACACATTGTATCCAGAAAAAAAATAAAACGGAAAGAAATTGCATTCAGCAATATGCATTAGCTCTCAAATGTCTGCCTTCACATTTCAATTAACTAAACTGCCTTAATCCAATTCAGCCACTGAAAAAAACCTCAGGAAACCAAGAATGTTACTCAAAGGCCAAAATTTCTCAAAAAGCTTTGTGGAGCTATACCCTGACTCCAGCACATGCTGAGAGAGTCGCTGAGGTGAGCACAGGCTTCAGGAATCCTGTAGTCACAACTGGCCAAACTGGCCAAAGTTCCAACCCCCTTTGGCTGTTGAGGCTCCTAACTCCCGGAGCAAACTTCATGTCCTGCCTTCCCTTTGCAACAACAGAAAAAAACATTTTCCTTGAGAAACAAGCTAAGACAGATTGCAGAAATATTGACTCTGTTAAGGCCGAGTTTCAAATTACAGTCAATTTCAATTATACACATAAAGAGTTTCATGAAATAATTTCAAAAACAAAGATACATTGAAATGCATTGAAACTGCTAATAAGGATTATATTTTAGATAAAAATTGACACTTACGAAAATTGAATTTTCTACATGCAGGCAATGGAAATGTAGACTAGAAAAGTTAAGGAAAACAGCAGTTCTTTAAAATGTCATTTAAAACAATTAACTAAGAAAGGTGGCTGTGCTAATTCTGCAATATTAGAATTGCAGATTCTAAATACAGTCCCACCTGTATCTAGTTTCTAAGAAATGATAGTCAAAACCATCATACAGCGTTTCTTCACCCAAACTCAGAGACAGAGGACCTTTACATAGCACAGGGTTTTTTTCAGCCCAAGAGAAGCCATTTCCACACCCTCAGATACAGCAGAGCCACAGCGCAGGGAACATCCTGACCTGGCAAACAGGAATGAGAGGAAGGATCACTGTTTTCTCCAGTCCTTCACGGATCATTCCAGCAGAAGCAAGCTCTGTAGGACAGTTAGTTTTCTAGGTGGATGCTGCTTTCAGTGCTCACGTTGTACCCATCACAGATGAACCTGTGCACCTCACAGCATTGTTTGTTGTGTTGGGTTTTTTTTTTAAGCATGTATTTTGTCCTAACACTCCAAAGTGTTCTAACAACAATTTAAAACACCCTCTTTCTTGCAAAGTTTGAGGCTTTTTACTTACGTGTTTCTGAACATCAAGGCCCACACAACTATGCACACCAGCCACAAGACTGTGCTCTTCATCTGCCCAAAATTTGACTGATCACCGTCCTTTATATGTCATAAGTATTGCAGATATTTTTTGGTAACATAGTCAAAAATAGCGAAGGTCTAAATAAGAACTCTAACAACATCTGCCACCTCATGGAAGGCTCTGTCCTTGAACTACTTAGAGACATGCATTCCAGGTGTGCCTGCATCTTGCAGCCACTATTTGCAAGCTGTGCATTTATTACAGCTCCTGGCAGACACGCTTGGACCAGGAGGGAGTATGCACATCCAGTACACAACCCAGAATTGCACCCAGACTCACACACACGCAGGCAGCATCCTCACAACTGCCTCCCTTAACAAGGAACCTGGGTTAGATGGTGAAATAAAACCTGGGAAATCTGTATTCCAGTCATGATTCCACCACAGACTCCCTGTATGACCTTCGGCAGGTCATTTAAGCTCTCTGTAAAAATAAGACTGATAACATTTCCAGTATCTGCCTTGCCTATTTAGACCTTAAGCTCCTCAGGCAGAGATTGTCTCTTACATGAACTGAGCCAGTAACAGTTTGGGCCCCTAATAACTACTGCAATACAGATAATTATTAACAGTAACAATACAAGCAGCACAGACAGGGACAGGGCTGCACCACCCCCCAAAAACATCACAAAGGGGAAAAAAAGTACAAAGCAGAAAGTTGTGGGTGAACAGAACAGGCACATTATCAAACTCAAACATATTTTTGAGCTCTGTGATCAAACTGGACAGCAGATTTTGGGTTGCAACAAAAGAAATGGTGTTATTAACCACTTGCACAGCCTGACAGCACAGCCCCATGCAGAACACATGAAAGCTTTCCCTTTCTATTATGCTTAGGTGCTGTGATGGAAACTCATTTTTTCTCCTTTTCATAAATAAAAACATAAATGACTAGTAGTCTGGAAAGTCAAAATCTTGCAGGGGGGAGCTGCTCTCATGTTTTATCAATGAGGAAGAAAAGCACTGGGCATCATGATTTGTCTGCCCGTTTTCATTATCTTTTTAATGTTAACATTAAAGTCTTCAGAAGACTGTATTAAAAAAAACAAACCAAACTGGTGTAGAATGACTATTTGAATAGAGATGAAATGCACCTTTGAGAATAGCAGGTAATAGCAAGGCTTTGCTGCTGCCTAGGAGCTGGGAAATATATTGTGATGTCAACGCTGGGGTTTGCTGAAATATTCCTTCCTGTTCCAGGGTCTTTTTTTTTTTTTTTTTTCTTTCTTTTTGTATCTTTTGGCCTTTGCTCAACAGCAGTCCAGAGAGAAGTAGGGCCACAGGATCCCAAACAGCAGCATTTCCGAGCTATAAATGACAGCGAGATCCAGCTACTCCCACTCACTTCAGGCTGCTTCTCCAGCAGCTCACAAAAACTGCCTACAGGCTACAATCCCAGTCCCTCCACTCAGAGCCTGGGTGATTAGGTCATTAAACACTTTGCTTAAAAGGGAGGAAAAAAACCCAAAGAAAACAGCCTTACCTTTATATCCCCTTCCTACAGCAGAGAAAGTAGAGCCTGACACCTTTGGGCTGGGTTTTGGTTTGTTGATTTTCTTTAAATTTGATTTGATTGTTTTCGTTCCTGGTTGGGTTTTTGTTTGGGGTTGGTTTTTTTGTTGTTTTGTCACTTTTCAATTAGACATTCAGGTCTTGTCAATCCTGTTTCTCTAGAAGATTTTGTGGATGGGTTGAGAACTAACAGTGTTGGGATATCAGAGGAACCAATAAATTGGAAGAGGCCTAAAAATCACAAACAGATTTTTATCTAAAATGAGGCAGTTGCTTAAAGGGTACCACAAAGATGCATTTTACTAACCTAACAAATGTTCAGGCAGCTTTTACATAGCAGGAGGTGCAGGCTGCTTGGGAAATTTGCTTCACAGCCCACCCAAAAACTCTGAGGCAAGTGCAGAACCCATAGACACACACACGGTCACACACACAGAGGGATTTTTAACAAGGAATAAGCACCTTTCCTGTGAATTCATCTGCTCCTCTTACGGTTTTCTGACAGACTCTCCCCCACCCCACCATTGTATCCCTGTGAGAGAACAGATGATAATTATCCTCTCTTGGGCATTAAAGCCAGAAAATATGGGTGAGATCACTTATGCCACATTCACATTTTTCATATACACATATATGTTGCCTATGCAACAATTCATTCCTTCTGTCATTGCTCTGCTACAGAAATACTGGCAACGGGGCATGATTATCTGCTTATGCCCTTCTGTCCCTGCATCCTCTGATGGAAATAGAAAAAAGTGGAAAAGAGTAGAAAAACGTCTACCAAATTCTCTCTGAAGGCTCAAGCAAACCTCCCACCTCCAAGTTCACTGGAGCAGCTATTCCCATGTGTGCAGCATGCAGAAGGAGGAAACTATTTGATATCAAAATCAAAAACCTGATCAACTCTAAGGAAAAGTAAAAACACCATTAGCTAACTTTGAGTGACAGAATGTCCTGTGGTTCTTCCTTGCCTTGTTCATGAAGGCCCACCTAAAGCCCCAGCTTCTACCCAGGAGCACGAGTGCATGCTGGCCTCCCACCTGAGCTCCACAGAGGAACCAGTGCCTTTACAGAGTCTGAGATTAAGGGATGCTCTGCCCTGATTGCACTCACACTGGTGCTTACCTGCACAGAAAACTCATTAAGTCAACAGTAAAATTGAAACTCATTATCAGGGAAATCATTGGGACCTATAGCTTAGGCCTAAAGATGAGCGCAGTCCCCAGTGCGGTCCTGAATCAGGGCCAGGATAAGCAAAGAGCAGAGGAAAGGGAACTATTTCAGCTTTGTTCCCTTCTGGATGCTCCATATGCTACAGCCAGCTGTTGTGGGTTTGTTCATACTCATTACAGTGGGTATGTGTGACAGACTCTACCTCCCTTCAGAGTGACTCAATCATACAGGGTCTCACATGGTTTGCTCAAAGCCCTAATGTAGTTTGCATTCCCCTCCTCTCCACACACACACACTGTATTTCCTCCTCTCAATCTAATGGCTTTAGCAAGTCACACCCTCAGGACAAGAGGAAGGTTAGGTGACTGTTCTCTCTGTTCGTTCAGAGTTTCCTCCTGCGTTTGCCATAACATACATCTCAGCAACCAGAGGGAACACACTTCACTGAAAGAACAAACAAACTTGTTGTGTCAAATTTATAGCCGAGAAGCTCTTTAAAAAACCACACATTTTCTTTTCAGGAGGCTATACAGCAAAGCCAAGAGAAAAATGATGATAGGGCACAGCAAAGCCCACCATGCTCTACCAGTCCCACCATTTTCACACCATGCAAACTGCCCATTCACTTCTGGAGCTGCTGGAGAGCAACAGCCCCAGCGAGCACTATTTTCTGATGGACACACAAACGGGCTCACACTCCTGCCCATGTCCTGAAACAGAGCAAGGCAGGCTTGTGCAACAAATGCATGGGTTCGGATATTTCATGATCCCAGAGCCTGACCTCCTGCATAGACCCCATAGACGTGCTCCCAATTAGCTCTGCCTCCATCACACGCTTAATGTCACCATCCCCTTTGAGTCCTCTAGCTCCCAACTCCCTGCAGGATTCCAGAGGGAGAAGAGACTCCACCACAGCAATAACCCAACATGAGCTTTTCACTGTACACTAGACAGCATAGGGCCAAATCCTGACCTCTCGGCCTCTGGAGGACATCCCAGCACATCCCATAATCAGACCCCTCATTTATTCTCCATGTCTCCCTAAGGAGAGGGGCCCAGTGCTAGGAAAAGCCTTTAGGTTTCAGTATTATTTTATTCTTTCCAAAAGCTGCTGTGCCACTTGCCCATAGCAAGGGTCTGAAATGCAATGACAGGAGAATTTGGCTATTCTCCTGCTGCTGTCCCAAACCATCACATCTCCCAAAGACCCGCAGCCTTCCCTGAGCCTTTCTTTTCTTATTACTTCATCCATTCAAACAACAAAAATCCTTCTCCATCATTTTTTCCAGTAGATTTCCCTTCCACTGGCTCAGAGTGGTTCTTCCCACTGTTCCCCCACATGTTGTCTCTCAGCTTTAATCAAAGTCACTCCCTTATTTCCCATCTGATTACCCAAGTGCTGTCTGGCCCTCAGCCACCCTCAGAGCTGGCATAAGCAGGTGCAGCTCTGACAGAGTGACATCAATCCACGTGCACCCTGAATTGGAGTTGTCTCCCTGATGGAGACCTCTTGCTCCCAACTATTTCTGAAAGCAGTCTCATGTTTTGCATATGTGACTGAAGCGCAGGAGAAAAGGAGCCCATTCTTGCCTCTTTAACCTAGTCCCAGGATCACCAGATGAATGAACTGCTTCATCCTGTGCACCTTCTACCTCTCTTTGAAATGTAAATGCACTCTTTTCAGCTTGGGTGTTAGCATCGTGGGTCAGAGGGACTGATGAGACTGCTGAGTGCTCCTGTGGTTTCAGAAGGACCTTTATTTACATTTCTCACCGCCACCAAATCTCTCTGCTCTCCCTTGCTGTTGGCACATCTCAAAGTTCTCCCATTCAGAGCCCCTTCCCAGCAAGGAGAGTGTCACACCCTCCTCAGGACCTGGCAAAGGCAACCTGCCAAACACACAATTAACAGCTGCCTTTTCTACACCGGTATTGCTCTAACACCACTCCGGTAGTGGAGGCTGACAAACACAGCCTTTACCTTCCATAAATAGGAGGCACCGGTGATTGCTCTATTGCACAGAACTGTAACCTGATGTGAAGGAGAAAAATTAACTTACTCTCTTTCACAGCTTTACTGTTTCCTAGCTGATTTGAGGATCCATCTTCAGGGGACTCCCAGAGTCCTCGAGCTCAGGCAGATACAAACCGGAGCCTGGTTTTTAGAAGAAATATTTGTGCCAGGAGTCTTAAAAATATTTCTAAGCTACGGGCAACACTGAGCTGACTCACACTTCCACTGAAACCCATTCAGTTTTCAGAAGCATCAATGATCTCTGCCCAGGGACCTCCAGCTCTTTGAGTTATTGGTTTTGCTTTACAAGTGAAGCCAACACGAAATACTGTGTTTTGGACACCAACATGATTTGAGCAGAGGAACTCCTTGCTTCAGGGGGCTGGACACTATAAATTCTCCCAAGTTGAAAAAGCAACTGCACAAATTCAGGGAGAAAACCCCATCTAGAGCTACTGAATGTGATGAATCTACATTTGGCTAGGAAAGTCACAAATCTCTGGAGGTGGAGAGAGTATATTAAGGAGGTGTCACTACATGCTTGCCCTGTTCCTACACTCTTCCTCAGGCATCTACTATTTACCACCACAGGAGAAAAAAAAAGCCTCAGCTGGATGGACATTTGGTCTCATGTATCCTACATAAGAGCAACTGCACTAATGCAAAGAAAGCACTCTCAAATTCACCTGTATCTCTGAATTACTCGCACCGTGTCCGCCCATCGCCGCACTGCGCCAGGAGCTACAACAAAGAGCCACACTGTCACAATGAATGATTTACCTCTTGATGCAATTCCAAAAGGGCACCTCTCTAGGGTTGGAGACCTGTATTAACCTTAAACACCCAAGGGAGTACAGAAGAACAGTCACCCCAAGCTCTTTTTATAACCAGTGAGAGAGGAAGGCATGGCCAGAAGGCAAATGGACTCATATGGGCCGATTTCTCTCTCTCCCCGAGCACAATGACTGTGTGTGCCTGACTGCGATACCGTGGCCAACACACACAACTGCACTTGCAGGTCTTTGCATTCCTCAGCTTGGGTGGGATGAATCCAAACTTCAACAACATGCACACATACAGAACAGAATCTGCACCTCATCACCCAGTATGATGAATTAATGCCTTGCCAGGGTGAGTTTTGATGAAAAACGTTTTTGGAGAATTACAGGACAGCATCTCTGTGAACGCTGTGAGAAAGGTTGTTCTCTCATGCTCCTACGTCTTGTGCCACTGTGGGCAAATAGCCTCAGGAGACTAACCCCACCTTGGGCTAAACAAGAGAAAGCAAACAAGACCAGAGTCCCATCATGATTCTAGAGAGAAGGGGGCCTCCCAATGTCATGGCAAAGAAAACATATCCACAGCTGCACCGGCAGCTGTCAGGCTCTGCCAAGATGCCTTTGCTGAGGAGGTCCCTCCAAAAATAAAGTGCATCAAATGAGCACAGGGACTAGAAATGGGCAGTACGTATTGGGATCCCCTGACGTGGGTAGAGAGAATAAAGCCTGCCTGCTCATTCCCTGTGCACAGAGCTGTGCATTGTCCCTTCAGATGCAGTCCAGGCTCATGCTGGAAAAACAGAGGGAGGTGCTAAAGGCCAGAGCGTCTCCTTTCTTCCTTGACAGCTCTGCAACACCAAACGTACCACAGCATCTGGCCAAGCAGCCTGGCTCACACTGTTGCTCCCTTGTCAAGGAGACTGACTTACAGATTAGATCAGACACACAGATGATGGGCTGGGACATCTTGAAGCCCCATCTCAAGCTGCCTCCCAATTTCTGCTTGCAGCATTAATCTCCAGTGACAGAGAGGCCCTCAACATGCAGAAACCAGCTGTGCAGCACTGTGAGTAGGACACCATGTCACATATATAAGGGGAGCACAAGGGACTTCTAAGGTACCTTCATGCATGGTAGGACAGAACATCCCAGTAAGAAACTCTGAGCTGAAGAAAGGCTGAAATTGCTGTTGTGAAGAGGGAAGTAGAATAGAGAAGTCACAGGATACAGATGGAAGGTTTGAAGCCTCCCTCCAGACTTCCTATATGTAAGCCCATTGCAAAGCTTCCAATCAGTAGGAGATCTATACAGCATTTTCCTGTCACTAGGAGATCTCTAAAATCTCTAAAATGAATGCCAAAGAGCAGTGACAAAATTAAGCCTTCATCACAGAGGGTCATCTCCTGCACCAGCTGCATTGCACACGCAGCAATCCATCAGTCCTGTCGCTCACTGGCTGGCTGCAGGGACAGTCTCTGCTTCTCCCTCTTCTTCTGCATTCCAGTGTGACCTCTGCCTGATCTCCACTTCAAATACTCAAATACTCTATCTCCAGCCCCCCTGTCTTCCCTGGCGGCACATATAGCCTCAGCTTCCCCCACAAAGCTATGAATCATGATAGAATAATAAGCTCGTTTATGAGCTGCACACAAGCCCAAAGGACCAAAGAGTGGAATAAATCACTACAAAGCTCTATAAGCCGATTTATTCATTCAACAGTTTTTTGCTTTGACTCTAGCCTCCTCTAACTGGTGTCCAAACAATGTGGTAGTACAACAGGACAAACAGCAACCTTCTTTCAAAAGGTTCATTACGTTTGTGTTTTCAAGATCAAGAGATGAACTGACTTGTAAAGGATTTGAATCCCAGCGCGACAGCTGAATGCATCACTGCTCTGACTGATTCCCAGGCTTGCAGTAAGGCCTGCAGCCGTGTGTAACATGTAAATAAACTGCTAACATAGGGTTAAGGCACACAGCTCTGCTGAGGAAAGACACCGCCTATCCTCCAGGGTCATCTTGTCCTCAGGATGGTGGACAAGGATTTAATCATGGGCCTCTCTCGGGGTAGGAAGGCTTCCAAAGTCAAACACAGCTGTTTTCCGACTGGTACAGTACAGTATCAATAAAGAAGACCTTGCTCTTCTTTCCCACTAAGGAACACAACACTTTGCAGATATCAGTCCTCCCAGGTACAACTGCATCCATACATTAGCTCAGAATCACTCACTTTATCTTACAAATAGAAACTGAGGCAAGGCAGGTTAAAAACACTGATCCGAGTTTGCCTTTCAAGGTAGGTACACAGCTGGGCTAGAAATCTTCAGATTCCTCCTGCCTATCCCTCACCATCCCGCCTCCCTTTTGCCTTTCCCTCACTCATTTCTGCCAAAAGCTCAAGTCTGCTTGTTGTTTTTCACAAGGCCTGTACGCTCTTCAGGCTTACCTGTTCCTGGGCTTTCTCACCCCAGCCTCATCAAGATGGTGGCAGGGGAGCTGTGCTCCTATTCACCATCACAGCTCAGGTGCAGAGAATAGGAAAACACAGGATTCCCTTCTGAGCAGAAATCCAGGCAAATATCCAAGCCTGGAGTTTCTCCTCCTCAACCTTGCAACAGAAAGTGTGACCTAGTACAATGCACATGACAGTGTGTGCTGGTTTTAGCTGGGATAGAGTTAATTTTCTTCACAGTAGCCAGTATGGGTCTATATTTTGAGTTTGTGCTGGAAACAGTGTTGACA
>BJBW01009836.1:64339-107373 GCA_004320125.1 Scolopax mira
TTAGATATTAAGCAACAAGAGGAAGACTGGCTTCCTTGCCACACAGCACAATTAATCCGCTTTTGCTCGAGCCTAAAAGCTATCAGGACAGTTGTCTGCCCCTGACCACTGAGTGGCTGTTAGCCACAGCACCAAGGAAAGAGCCAGCCATCGAAGCTGCAGAAGAGAGAATTCCCATGCAGTAATGAAAGATGACTAACTGTTAGGCCATTGGTACAGATATTAATTACAAATACAGCTTTCTGCCATGCAGGAATTCTAGTAATCATATGAACAAGTAGTTCAACTGCCTCTTTCCGTCAAATTGATGGAATAAGAAGCAGGCACTCCTCTGGGCTAGTATGAGTCACCAAAACGCAGCCACCCCTAGGGTGGGATGCAACTGTGTGTAGTGACAGTACCTAATCTGTTAAGGCAGATATGAACATGGCTGTACCCAGCCTAAAAAGAAAACAGAAGTGAAACATGTCGAGAGTGCCAAAATTCTTCCCTGTCACAATTTTCCTAAAATCAGAGGGGAGAAACCAAAGCAGATCTCTTGTTATTAACCCTGCTGGCCCTGATGCACGGTGACCCTCACTAGCAGCTCCAAGGTCTAAAGAACAACTCCAAGACACGTCAGAGCCTTGCATCCCACCCTGAAAACACCCCCACTACTGACCACTGACACCTTCTTCACAGGCATAAATGTGGCAGCAGTTGATGACATTGTAAGCAAATCACTAGGAAGATGAAGAGCCTGTTGGACTTTGCATGAAGCACAGATCCATGCACTGCAAGTTGTAGCACGTCCTCAATCACATCTTCCTCCCACACCACAGAAAACAAAAGTGCTGTGGGAGGAGAGATGTCTGGCTGCCCCTGGCTTGGCCTCCCTTCCCTGCCGTCCTCCTTACTCTCAAGATGGAGAAGTTAACCATATGCTGACTTCAGTATGCCAAGATGCACAAAAGCTGCTGCCTTTTTTTCCTCTTGGTCTGTTTGAGCATGTAACACGTCCCCCCTCCCTTGTTTTTTATAGTAGTCTGCGTCTACAGGTACTCAGTAGATGGTTAGGTTATAAATCTAGCTCTAGAGACAATAAATTCAGCTTTCTAAAAACACACATTCATTGTCAGCGAGTACAGGAACCCAGGGTTTTGCAGACAGCAAGGCTATTAAATGCTGCTGTCAAAACAGCTTTATTTGACTACATCAGCTTTTGTAGGTATAACTGAAACAGAATTTAGTACTGCACAGCCTGGGAGTGCGGGCAACAGCCAATGCCTTCCAGGACACCCTCACGTGCAGAGCACATGGCACACGGTCACCAAGCCAATAACTCAACATTGACACAGCACAACCAGGCCCTAGGTCTGTGAGCAAGACTATGCTGTACAGTGCTTTTTCTCTATATCTAACTTAAGAGACAGAATTACTCCAAGTTTAAACTCTCAAAGAAGTATCAGGAAACAGCAAGGTCCAGCTCTTCAGTAAAAGCCTGGAAGCAGAGGGGGCCATGAGCCAGCCGGGGCAGCAACCTCATCAACAGGGTATAGTCCCACAAAAACAGACAAAACCATGTCCTCTTAACAGAACATCAAGCAAAATTAAGATAACTGACCTGGTTTGAGCTCAATCCAGGAAATCCAAACAATCCTCACTTCAGGAAAGAGCTGCTAGCAGATACACCAGACATCAAGAAAGGACTGAAGCCCAGGTCTTAACCAGTGTTCCAGGGCTTATGGGGTGGATGGAGGTCCCAGGTGAGGATGATCAGGACAATTAAAGCCTATTACTGCATTCATTGCCCTGACAGGGAAATGCTGTGTTTTAGGGGACAACTCTGCTGCCTTTTCCTTCATGAGGAAGCCTTTTCTGAAGGGAACAGGGCTGCTTGAGGTTTCTCCTTGCTTCCAGAGCTGCTATCAAAGAGTATCAAGCTGAAGAAGATGAGGAAGCTGCATGAGATGGCAGATGTTGAAGAAGGAAGGGAAGATAACAGAAGGGAAGGGAAAATAAGAGAAAGAAAAGACAGAAGAGTAATTATAATCACTGGAGAGAGGCAAAAATCCTTCCTGCTCACACAAAGCAGAGTCCTTCATGACAGTCCCTTCCACGAAGCCCCACTGAGATCACTGGCCAGCATTGCCATGACTCCAAAGAAACTTTCCTCCTTGGTGCAGACTGGACAGGCAGCTGCCTGGACCCCACATCACACATAGCACCTTTGTGACCCACTGACCCCATCTGCTTCACTGTCAGGATTAAGAGAAGTTAAGAGAAGTGACAGCTTTCAGCAGAAGGATCTGTCTTGGGACCACAGAGGCAACATCTCCTCTGATGAGAATCCCAGGAAGAGATTTTGCTGCAGGACATTTAGAGAGATGACCCAGATCCCACAATGATGCTGAACAGAGGATCTGTTACAATGACCAGCTCTTGGCTCAGCTAGTTGAAGTTTATTCCTAGTAACTTCCAGGCCACCTTAAAGGAGATTTTCTTGTTTCAGACGCCTTCACTAAACTAGAAAAAAATCAGTCTTTTTTTTTTTCCTTTTTTTTTTCTGGAGCATTCAAAATAAAGCCAACTTTTTGGGGGACTCTATAAATCAATAGAGCTAAAGGTAATAATGCTGAGCCCAAATGTGGAGAGCATAAGGGAGGAAACAAGGGACAGAGGAAAAAATTATCAATATGGACAACCCGTTTAGTTCACAGAGGTGACCACTATACAGCTCCCTGGCTAAACAGGACATAATCAGCAAAATTCCAATCTTTCTGGTTTTATGGGATTTCCAAAGCTGCTTGAGGGAATATCTAGTTCCACTTTAAATTAACATGAATCAAGCATGGAAAGCCCTATGGTAACTTGGCAAATCTCTGCTTTAATATAGAACCTTGCTGTAATTAATATCAGATTGTAAAGCTCTGGGACGTACTGCAAGGAGGTCAGTGGAGTGTCTCCAGCATTTTCCTGAAGGCCTTTGGGCTGAACAATAAGGAAATTGGATGGGGCAAGCGCATCCTTCCATACACTGCCTCCTTCCATAACATCTTACAGAAGTGGGGTTCAGCCCATGCTCCGCATGTCGCTGGAAGCCCAGGGATTAATTTTGAATTGGATTAGTAAACCCACTGTCAGAAGTCTGAAACTCATTTTGCCGCAATCTGCACCTCACTTAGGAAACCTCTCCAAGTGTACAAATCAAAAACTTGAAGATTAGCCATTAGCCCTCTGTCCTGTGCACCCTGGATAGGCAGCAAGACCTACACACCCATGGGGCCACAAAGAGCAAGGTTTGGCTATTGCAAAGCTGCAAATAAGTTAAAAGTTAAGCTGCAAATGTCAGTTTAATGTTTTTCCCTTGTTAGTATCCAAGTATGCCCAGCCCCTCATGATCTCCCAAGCAAACATCCAGGAAAAAGGCCTGATGCAGTCCAGCAGCCTTCCTGAGCTCTCCAGAGAAGAAGCTGCAAGATCAGGCCCTGAGTTCACAGTTGTCTTTTGTTTGTCCAGCTGCCCAAAGGCCAAGGGGGCAGCTCCTCCTTAGGGTACAGGACCAATATGAAGGAGAAAGCAAAGAGTGACTCCACAACAGATTAAGGACAGCAGGAACTAGATGTGGTAGGATATGTGGGTTCTCCCCAGCAGCCCTGCAGACTGCATGGGGCACAGACCAGCACCCAGGGGTATTTCTGAGCCCCTGGGAGATCTCTCTGCACCAGTCCCAGGGTGAGGGGGAGATGACCAAGGGCTGCATTGGGCTCTCCCTCTCAGTGACCAACAGCTGGGACTCCTTATGGGGCTGCCTCTCCTTGTGTCATGGTTTGGGCAGGACTGGCCACTGAAATGAATTGCAGCCTGGAGGCAGAAGAGGAGCCTGGTTTGGGGGCACTGAAGTCCTTAAGAGGACCACCAAAGCCCTTAAGAGCTCTACCAGAGCACAGATTGGACAGGAAGAGGATCTAAAGGACCCAAGAGAGCTTTGCTGCCACTTATCTTCAGCAGAATTGGCTTAATTTCTTTCTCTACACACACAGTTATCACAAGCTTTAAATGCCCACACTTTGTGACTTGTCAAAAGAGTACAACCAGGACTCCAGAAGCCCAGGTCATAGCACCCAGATCTCTCTCCAGCCCAGTGGCACTCCGAGCTGACTCTCAAGGGCAGCTGTTCCCTGGTGCTCGTTGCCCTACCAGCCACCAGTGCTGTCAGGGTTCTGGAGAGAGCAAGGTCCCCCCCAAAAAACTGCACACCGAGAAGTGGATAAGTCAGCCACCCAGAGCAAGCCCACCTCAAAACTCTTAAAGAACAGGGAAGCAGGAATGTCCCCAAAAGATGGGCTTTTCCTATGTGAACCAGTCTGAGCACAGAATGCCGAGCAAGGTGCTTTTATGTGCCTTGTGTAACTGCAGCTGATGCTCACCTTAGCCAACGGTTATCTAAAAGGACAAAAAATAGGATGGTAGGGAGCAAGCAGCAAAACAACGAGAAGTGGGTGAGAAGAGACCAGGAAGTAGATATTTCTAGTTTATAAATAAATCTGACAGGGAATATTAATCTTAAATCAGGGTGCCACCAAGCCAGTTGGAAACCTGCCTGGCCAATTTTCCTGTCACTTTGCCAGTTGCTGGGGAGACAGTTGAATTTGCCAAGAGTATTTTTTTAATGTCCAAGAACAGGATTTACTGCACATGCCCAGACACTTTCTACATGCCCAACTGCACTGACTACCTTGGACTTGCTCATCTTAAACTCCTCTCACAATCAGAACCACACGGGTGCTACATCATTTCCCAAGATAGGCACGAGGCTATCTAAGGTAAGTGGAGTCAAAATCTGTGCAATTAAAGCATGCACACAGTGCACCCTGCACTCCCCCAGACCCAGGATTTAGCATAAAATGCCCCATCATTTACACAGACAGCTCTCAGCCCAAGTCTGGGCACATTTCTATTGTGGGTATGAGTAAAGATTAAATGCCATATACTGCTTCCTCTCAGCAGTCCAAATCGCTCCCATCTTGGTAGCCTTCCAAACCCTTTTCATAGTTTCCCTTAAGAGATGCGTTGTCCTACAATTGGCCACAAAAGCCTCCCCCAGCATCTCAGCATTCAGAACTGTGCCAAAGCTCCAAGTACAAGTACACACAGCAAGAGAGACCAAACAGGGGAGTCTCGGGGACGCAGGTAGAATTTGCAGGGTGGAGGCTTGACCCAGCCAAGGTACCTCCCAGGCCCACTGTGATGGAGCACAAGCAATAGCCTGTGTCTCCCCTCAGAGAATTTTAAACCTATATCAAGTCAATCTTGCAAATCCTGTGCTAAACCTCATGAAAGCAAGGCAGTTGGTGCTTTAACCCAAGTGAGTGGGGCTACTAGCCCTTAGAGCTGACCTCAGACAGCTAACCTAGGAGGAAACGATTTTTAACTGGTCAGAAACCAACCTCTTTTGGGGAGCAATTAGATTCTTCCAAGGCACTCCACTCTAGCTTCATTCTGCCGCTGTGGAAGCAAAGCAAGGCAAATCTAACATCTCCAGAAACCCAAGCTGATTTCCCTACCTTTTGCTGTCTTCACCTTGAGTGTTCTAAACACAACCACACCTTGCTATTGTGACATCCCACCCATCGTCACCATGGTACACTCCCCAAACACATGCACAGCTCACGGAAAGCAAGGGTTAAGAAGAAAACAGCAATTTTCTGCCTGGCATTCACATTGTTGGATTCTAGCCTGGAAATAAAGGAATATAGAAAAACACTTGTAAAAATATAAATACAATGTGCTCAAATCATGCTGCCATAGACTTTGAACAGTGTTATGCCTGGAGTGAAATGGCTCTGTTGGGCTTAAGCTTGTCCTCAGAAATGCATTCTGGGTTCTCAGCAATGCCATGGGAACTACATTGGTATCTCCAAGGGAAGAATTTGGCCAACTATATTTAACTATTTAAAATTTCAGGGTTATTTGCAGAATACGGGCCAGAGTTCCATAAAAGCAAAACAATCTGAAGAAAAAAGATATTCCAGAAGACTGTGAAATAGCAAATTGCACCCTCTTCTCTCATCAAAGCACATCAATTTACAAAGTGATCAGCGCGGGTATTGATTCAGCCAAGGAAGAGGCAATATTTACCTAAGCACCTGCACTTATGGTGCGTTACAGCTACCAAGCAGCCTGCAACCCCAGCAATCAGATACCGTGGGAGAGAATTCTCTGTCGTTTGAGCCTTAAAAGAGCCATGAAGCAGTAGATAGCGTACGCAAAAGTGTGCATTTTGGCAGCGTGGGAATAAGTCATTATGTGCTAGAGCCAGAGCCTTCTGTTTTGGGTCACATTGACTCAAATGAGCTGCTAAAATCCATTCTCATGTGTTCTCCTCCCTCATGTTGCTGTACTCTTCCCTTCAAATCCCTGTGCCTGGGACTTCAGAAGGAACTTCTCTCTCAACCTTAAGAAGGAAGAAAGTAAGCACAGAGCTCAGCAAAGAAAGCATAAGAACCATACACTCCTCTTCCCACACTCTCGTCATTTTTCTCCCACAATCCCCACCTGCTGAAGTCAGCCTGCGTGTTGTGAACAAGGGAGGAGGAAGAGCAGTGGTTCATCTTCATCCTGGAAAGTCCCCAGCCCCCCACTCACGTGCTCCTCAATCCAATCCACCCCTCCTACCAAATCCCCTTATTCCCACATCCCAACCCTAGAACTAGTTGTTCAGCAGCTGACTCCAGGAATGTAGTAGATGTAAGGAGTGCCACTGGGACTTTCAGCTGAGAAATCTGCAATATCAGGAATCAGTTTAAAAGGTCTGAACCATCTCCCAGAGCAGATATTGATGTGTCCAGAACATGGTTTCCTGGGCTGTATTTAATAGCATTTTCCAGGAAAAACATTGCTGTCGTGTATGCTTGTCAGTTCCAGTATACTGAATTCACTGCAAACCTACCGAGGTATATTCAACTTAAATTATCATTAACCTAGAATTGGGTTCTGCAATAGGGGTGCTATTTGTTTGGAAGTGTTTCTGTGGTGAGTGGCATCTCCTCATCACCGAGAAAGCAAATCTTAAACCCCAAAGAGTTCTCACCCCAAGGGAATCAGGTTCAAAAAATGCACGCTGCCCATTGCAGAGTATTTGGACATTTTATGTGTCACCAGGTAATGTTTGTAGGTTGATACCAGAAAAGGCACACAGACAATCCACTACCAGCACCTTCAGAAATGCACTTCTATTGGCAGTGGAGGAAACCCAGAATAGAAGATACCAAAAGCAGCTTTAAAATGTTCTCCTTTTAATTTCTTTTCCTTTTGTCAGCTTTTGGAACAGAAAAGACATGATCCTGAGAGATAAGTAGCACCTCTTTCTGCTCTTCTTGCACATGAGATCAGTAGAACCTTTCAGATTCAGTCCTACCCCAATTTTATCACCATTTCGGTAATCGCACAGACATAGATATCCTTGAAGCCATCTCATTTAGCTAATTTAAAGTCACTCCTACAACAGGGCTGGCTCCATGACACACAGCCACACACCAGCAGAAGAGGGCAGAATTGGCTTGCTTGCAGCTTCCACTCTTTGGTGCATCCCAGGCAGCATATAAACCAGGCACCACTTTGAGGCCCTCCCAAAACACCCCCACCTCTTAGCACAGACATAAGCCCTTTCAGGAGAAGGACTGGGATGGTCTTTTCTGCCAGCCTTTAGCTAAAATGACACGACCACATCAGCATGTGGATCAGCTGGGCCAGATATACTGGTACAGAACTGCTACCATAACACTATCAAGACCTAGGAATTTAGGTACCATTTGGGTAGCAGGTATATCTGGAATCACAGTTATAGCTCTGGCAGCTGTATAGTGCCCCTTGCTTCCAGACAGAATTTGTAGTGGTAATGCAATTCACATAATGATAAGCTGAGTACAGGCGGAGCTGCCTGCACCTGCAGCAGGTACAGCTTGGAGACAGGTCTCCTGCCCAGTCCGTTTCAACACTTCTGGAAAAAAAACTACTTCAGAATCCAGTGTTTTCCCAGAGCTGAAGAGTGTTTTGAATCATCTCAGAAAAATCACTTCAGCGGCTTGTGAGTTGCAGGAGGATGAAAAGCACACTTTTGGGGAAAAAACACCCAACCCAAAAGCCAGAAAGCATGGCTGGTGCTTGAAGCCTGGCACATACAGTCTCAATGAGGAGTCTGTGCTTTCCTAAATTGGAAGAAGTTTGGCTTTGATTTAATGAAGGATGAGTGTATGAAAACTGCATATTTAGCATGCAATGTAGTAGAAGCCTTTGTGCAGTCTTAACTCCGCATTAGCATATTCTTATTCATTTAATTAAGTGTTGCAAATTGTTTTTCTGTTAATTATTTCAGTTATGGACATTATTATTATTTTCCCTTTTGGAAGACAGAATCTATTTCAGGAGGGTTAATAATCCTGCTAAGTCTCCTTTCCTAAACTGTTCATTGCTGCTGATAAGGTTCCACCTGCTTTTGTTAGACTGTATGCTTCTAGCTCATTTATAATTGGATACATCCTGTACCAAGTATCTCTAGAAGTGCTGATATGATATCCCAGATGGTAACATTCTCTCTTTCCTCTGCATGTAATTTCACGAAAAAGCCCACTGACAGCTAGTGTTTAAAGGAAATTTGTATATGCAGACATGGTAGGTGATCTGATCTGCTTCATATTAGGGATGGGTAAATCCATTCAGATGAAAAAGAAGCAAAGAAGAGTGTATCAGAGCCAGGGACTTGCATCTGGGAGTCCTGGGCTTTATTCCCAGCACTGCCACTGATCTGTTATGGAACTGTTAAACTGCTCCACCTCAGCCTTCCTCATCTAAAATGGGCTTATTATTGACTGTACCTACCTGGCAGGTGTCTAGTGGGGATTAGTTAATATTTGGAAACACTTTGAGATCCTCTGAGGGAAGGTACAATATAAATGCAAAGTAGTTGCTCTGCTAGTCTATTAACTCTTGACAGCCTGCTCTGCTCCTGTTTGAACTCTCTGCCCACGCAGCTGAACCAACGATGAATGCAAAGAATTAAAATGAGTAACAGTCCCAATCAAAAAGCCATCCAGAGGGGAGTCCCCATGAATTTTCCAACAAGTGCATCTCCCATCTCCTTGCTATTAGTACACAAAAGCAAACCTCTTCACACAATAAAGCGCTGCTTGGCAAAGCATAAAGACCTGAAAGCACTATCAGGATTAAACACGCATTAAATTCTTTTCCCAGACCTTATTCAAATATTTCACAAATGCAAAACTGAGCTGGCAATCTCAGAAGGATGGTGTCCCCCCTCTGTCCCACGGTATGCTCTTTTACATCTTCTTGCAAAGATTTAGTTGCAACTTTTTACCTGGTTTCATTCCTACCACCTAAGACCATTCTAAACCTTTTCTGGTTAAAAAAAAAATCCAAGAACCCACTGAAGACAGTATTTTTCAACCTACAGCTCAGCAATTGGTCCCCACCTTCTGCAAAATTGTCCACATTGTCCAAAAAGTAACAAGGGACAAGACAGTAAAGTAATAATTTTTCCAAAGGCCTATAGGCTGTCCCTACGTTGAGAAAGAATAACAGACACCGGACTACAAGAACTAATGTGTTTTAACCTCAAAGCATCACATAAACGTTAACCTCACAAGCCTGATCTCTAGTATGGGATATTATTCTTTTCATTCTGTAAAATAGGGTCTAAAAGACCGGGGACTGCCTCACAAAATTAATTTGGCCCCATAAACCAGGCAAGAGAAGAGAGAGCAGCTGGAGGCTGTTCGTGGTGCATAACTGCAGAGGCAGCTTTGCTGACAACTCTGAAATCCACTCCAAGCATCTTAAAATGGTAGTGCCCCTCTTCAGCCTCCTTTCCCAGCTCTTCACCCAACAGTGTTTATCTTTCTGTTGAACTCACACACATCCCAGAGTAAATTATAAGGCCAGGGCACTAGGCAGGGTCAAAGGCTAGAGTATGAATTTATTGTACCGTCTTCGTTCTCCCAGAAGCCTTTCCTGAGTCCTAATAAAGATCTCTGAAACAAGATGCTAATGCTGGATTATCCGGGTAATCTCCCTGAGTTACTCCCTGGTTTGCCTGGTTATAAATAATGAATTAGGCCTTTTCTTATTATTTCTTCTGCCCTTTGGGGTCGCTGCAAGTCTTGGGAAGGAATACAAATTTAAGAATATTAGATCCATTTATTAATATCAATTTCTGCCAATCCTGCAAGAGAGATGTTCCTCGCTCAGTGCTTGCTATTGATACAATGAAGCGGCTGGGATGTTAATGGCATGGATCTAATAGCTGAGAACTGGCCCAGCCTTACTCACCATTCCCATAAATTGAATTTTAAAAAGGCAGATGGGTGCTTCATAAGTGGAAACAGAATCATGTGCCAGCTTTCATTTCTTTTCCATTCCTGAGCACTGGTGAAATTAGTCTGCCCACTGGCTTTGTCCACATAAGCCTGTCATCACAATTTAGTCCTAGTCTTAAGAGACCCTGTTATTCCCACACTGGATTTCTAAAGCAGCCTAGCTGATGCATTTTAACCATTTCACTGCTGCCTTTGACTGGAGCATGCATTCAGCTGAGCACAGCAGCAGCAACCACACAGGCGTGCAGAGCTCTTCAAGCTGAGAGCACCAGATCCACACCACAGCTCCTCCTCTTTCTCCCTCTTGTCTTACTCCATCTGCTCTTTGATATAAAAGCAATTAATTCCAGTCATAAATACGAGTGTGCCTGCAGCACTGACCTAGCTGGGAGTCCCAAGCTGAGCTGTACTCAAGGGGCTGGAATTAAGATCTGCCACACTGTGAATGCTGGTAGACTCCTTAGTCCAGAGAGCAAGCTTTTACCACCAGGCTCCTCAGACTGCCCACAGGTCTTCTGCCAGCAACAGCAATAGCCAAGTGCAACAATGTGCTGAAGGGTGTCAATATATTTACTAAGAACCCAGATGAAATTACTGTCTCTTGGCTCCTATGCACCAGTTCTGATCATAGGGGTCCACCTTATGAGCGCTCCTGGTAGGCTTCACCATGCAGTTTACTACAGGTTGATTGTACAGACGTTTTTGAGACCCCAGGCCTGCTCAGAGCTAGGCTGGGCAGAACAGGGCAGTATCACTGCTGACCAGTCCACACCAGCTCTCCTACTAGGCAATAGCTCTGTGTCTTTATCAAGCCTTGCCTGAGCAAGGCCCTAGCATATAGCACAACCAGTTTCCATCTCCACTGCACTGATCCATCTCCACCTCTTGAGTGCCAGGCTCAAAGGCAAGGTCAGAAGTCACCAGATGTACATGTAAGGCACAGAGATCAATCCCGTGGGTGAAGATCTTGAGCCAAGACAGAATTCGAGTCTTATTCAGGGTTTGTTTGATGTATTAGTTCGGTCAATTCTTGAACTCTAGATACATCCTCAATAAAGGTCCAGCCATTGTCCCTACCTTTACAGATGATCCTGAGGACATCTTTATGAATATCAACTTCCTTGGTAGCCCTTATGCTTTATCTCCCTCCTGCAACACCAGAGCTTGCCCAGTGAATGCAGCAACACTGTAATTGCTGTTGCTCCTACACATACAGTCCACCACTACCATCTCCCCAGGCTCCAGCTTGTGGTTGCAAAAGTCTTGTGAAATCTCAGTCAAAACACATTTTCCCTTGCAAAGAGTTTCTCCAGGTTTCAAAATACTTCTCAAATCTTCATAGAGTCAAGAAATGTGCTGTTCTCTTCCTTTTCGCTTTGATGTCGTTTCATCTACACCTTTGAAACATGGATCTCCTTTCTGTAAGCATAAACACAGCTCTTTAAAGACTCTTTATGCTTAAAATGCATCTTTTCAATATCAACCACATACTTGAAACAAAACAGAGAGCATATGAATCACTGGAACCGAGGATGGTTCGCATAGCTAAAGGGACTAGGACTTGTCCTGATTGATATTGCCCATGTAATGGGCGATCATTACAGGAGATCTTTCCCTGGTGCACATTTCATGGCCCTCAGCATTTGCAGATGCATTCACGGTTATTCATGGAGCCTCTGGAAGTCATGCCTGTCTCAGCAGCAGTAGATACTAGTGACTTCCTCTCTGAAAAAGCATTAGTGCTATCTCATGAGGAAAGGCCAGTCTGCCACTGTGCTCGAATTAGGACTTGACACTCCTTTTTCTCCCTTGAAGCACAGACCATTTGTTCCCCTTCTTCTGTCTCAGGTGGCATAATTGAGTCCCTTGGTGAATGTTGCTAACTGAATGGGAATGAGCTGTCTGAGGCAGCAAAAAAGGCAGATGATTACGACTGAGGGATAAGTCAGATGTAGCTTTAAGTTCTGCTGCCAACTGAAAGCCCATCCCTTGGAGACTAGGGATTTCAGTGATGGTCTCAGTGTGAAGGTCACAACAGTAGATATTCTCTCCTTCTCTACGCCTTTGTGATGACCACAGAGAAACTGGCTGCTCACCACACCTGAGGTGTGGTACCCTCAGACTGTCTGGAGACATGGTCATGGCCCTACCTGAAGGTTCCCTTACAATGCTGATGTATATAGGATTATACCCCCTTGAGTTTGACATGAGATGGTTATGTTACAGCCATCAGAATCCTGTAATGAGCTTGGGGAGGAGCAGAGTATGAGCAATGAGACACGGAGGGACAGCACTGTGCTATTCATATCTCACACCCCAGAAGAAAGCAAAGTCTTCAGATCAGTTCTATGTTTCACTGACAGCCAGTGCAAACATTTTAAAGCTGGTGTTGATCTGCCAGAGCTGGGAAGGAGTAAAAACACACACACACAATTGCTGCTGCTTCTGCTGAATTTTGCATGAAATAGGGTAATCTCAGAGGCCTATGAACAATGTATTAGAGCAGCCTATGCCAGAGCTTAGAAACGCACAAGCAAGCAGCTGGCTGCCCATCCACTTGGGAAAACAGAAGTGGGCTGAGCTTTGCTATGTTTTTGAGGCAATTATAAACAAAACAGGCAGAGAAAGAGAGAGATTGAGAGAGAGAAAGAGGGAAGGAACTTCCTCATTGCACTTTAGAAATACTCGCACAAATGGTTTGGTTTTAAACCCCCACACCACAGTGTTTGACGTTGTTCTTTGTGGATCACTCAATATCATCCCACCAGGCTTCTGACATCAGCATCTGTGGATCAGTCTGTTGTCAGGGCTTGCTGTCTTCTCACAAGCACAGAGATAAGTACCTGAAATATCCCAACCCCTTCCTGGTGGGATGAGCAAGATGGCAGTTGATATGCCCAAATACCACCCGTCTGGAGGCAGCTCTCGGATGCAGAGAAAAACCCCGACTTCAGCATTTTCACAAGAGATATTTAACTGCATCTTGGCTGGTCAAAGTCCTCCTGGAGTAACTACACTCAGTTCACACCCAGCCTCGCTGCTTCAAACTGGCTGCAACAGAGGCAGCTGCTGCCATGGCCTGGAGAGCAAGTGTTGTGGCCACGTCCAGCTCAGCCTTCCAGTTTAGTGGGACGAGGGGAAAGATTTTCTCCCTTCTCTGCTGCACTGTTCATGTCCTGACCAAAAGTGGGTATAATGCAAATTTTCAGGCATGGCTGGAGTTTATTAGTGGTCACACACTGCTGATGAAGTGATCTGGAGGCCCTTGCAATGTAAGATCTCCGTTCATCTCTGTAATGCTGTTTTGCATACTCCTCTCACAAACAGAAATGAGATTTTAGACAAGGGCAGAGGAAAAGCAAGTTTAGATGCAGAGGATAAGGCTGAGGCAGTAGAGGAGCCAAAGGAACTGAGCATCTGAAAGTTGTACTGTAGCATCCCATTGCCATCTACCCCTGACAGACCTGGGTTTTAAACACAACTCCTGCAATGCTTTGAGCAGTGACTGCTCCATGAAATTATTTACCAAGGCAATCAAAGAAGGACAAAAAAAATTTAAAACAATAATAAAAAGATCCAGGAAGTTACTCAGATTACAAGTCTGCACAATTAAAACCTTGATATTTATGGCACTGTAAGACAGAGGCACATTAATAAATAATACTTTGCTCTTCTACAGCACTTTTCCTCTAATGGTCTCCAAGCAATTTACAAGTTTTTGCTAGCTGAGCCTCACCAAACCCCTGCGAGGTAAGGAAGAGATAAATTGAGCCCTTTTGCTCCCAGCCAAAGTTAAGATCTCTGGGAGGAAAGCAATGTAATACAGCAAAGCAACATTGCCAAATGCATGTGAGAGCAAAAATAATGTAAGGCACATAATTTTTAACTGTTCAGCAATACCTATAACACCAACTCAAGCTGAGGATTCACCATGCTGGGCACTACCTGACACACACTAATGATACTCCTTGAGCCAAGGACATGAGACGTGCAAAGCATAGAAGAATATGGGGTTAGGGCAGGTAGGAAGCCACTTAAGAAATGTCTTGCATATATTCTACTCATTGTGGTGCTCTAATCACCACACAGCATGCCCTGGTTGTTTGAGGCTGGCACTTTATTGCAGGAAGAATATTGTCTGAAGAACACCTGAATTATCAGGGTCTGGGCTTCCCTCAGGAAGGAACTACAGCAGCATCTTTGGCTTCCAGGGCCCAGACACAACAGAGGCGGAGGGTAGCAGATGGCAGCAGGGCTGGTCGGCAGCCAACTGGCTGGGCTACACAGAGCTATTTGGGAAGCTGATCAAGGACTTCAGATCATGGGAATGTTGCCCAGGTGAGGACTGCAGAGCTGAGCAGATCCACATCTAACCAGAGGAGCCCACAGCCAAAGTGGATGAAGGCTGTAGCCCCTCCATCATTTCAGGCTCCCTCCCACTCCCTTTATCCTTTCAGAGTATGAGATTATCTCATACACTCTAAAAAGGAACAAGTCCTTCTTCCTCCTGGGAGCAGAAAAAGTTGCCAGGTTAGGACACAGGGACCCCAAAGGCCAGAGTGCCTTCAGGCCACAATCCAGTAACTGATCCCTATGAGCCTGATACTAACACCGTTATCTTCATTAGCTCTTGGGAGCTGAGAAACCTTCTCGGGTTGTTTTGCCCTTAAAGCTCAGGAGATTCACCTTTGCTTATTCTTTCCCAAGCTTTTGAAAGCCGGGTCCTATGTGCCCTGACTAATGATGGCAAGATTTAGTGCAGAGCAGACTGTGCTGCTGTCATTACTAAGCCTGGTGCTTGCCCCACATGAGGAGCTGTGCGAAAGCAGAGAGATCCTTGTGATCTTTTGCACAGGTTTGGCATCTCCTAACACAAACCTGCAGGGCAGACACAGCAGAGGGGTAGTGCACAACTGCCGGGTGGTCTTGTTGCTCACTCTCTGGCCTCCTTCCAAAGTCAGCCAATTTACCAAACTGTCAAGAAGAGAAATGAAACACCTTGCTTAGAGATTTGTATTTATTCTAATTAACACTCCCCCCCCCAAAAAAAAACCTACCAGTGACTGCTAGAAATATGTGTAAGCCAGTTAAACACACTTTATAAAACCTTACAACAATAATACACTTTTACTGAAACAATCACAGGAGCAATTTCACCTGTACTTACTGTCCAGTCATCTGAGCACAAACAGCCCTGAGATTTATATGCAAGTAGAAACATAATTTCTATTATCTCCGACATTGAACTTGGCAATGGAAAATCCCATGACTGGAGTGCAAAATCAATTTCAATAACCAGAATAGCAAGAAGTCAAAGGCAGAACTTGGAAAGGACATGAGTTTCTCAAATAGCCAGCCGGTTTTCTTTATAATGGGGATGCCACTGGGATAGGATGGGATCGGCAATTGGATATTCTGGCTAGATTTTCTCTCTCAGCATGAAATATTGCTGTAGCTACATAAGGCTAGTTCTGGACCACAGTAGTGGCTCTCAAACTTTGTTTTCCCTGTCAAACTCCACACTTGGGGAGTATGTGACAGAAGAGAAATGACCGAACTACAGCATTTAAGACTGCTTTACACTGCATCCAGACCTGAAATACAGCTGGTCCCAAATGCTGTCCCTGAGGCAGGACCAGGCACATCAGAACAACATGTGCTAAATCCTACAAGGGGTGATCTCTCTTCCATCTCAATCCCCACCACAGCAAAGGTGTCTTTTGAGAGGTTTTCTGGATAACAGAGTAGGGATACTGGCAGAGCTCATCCTGCCTTGGAGAAGGCAGACGAACTAGATAACCTGCCAAGATCCATTCTCATCTGATTTGCTGCAATTACAGGACATTGCCTTAAACCTGACACACAAGGCTTTAAATATCTTCCCACTGCTGAGGTTTGAGGGTGACAGAGAGGAGTGTTGCCATAACTATCAACTTTGAATATTCCTGTTTGCCAGCAAAATACCAGCTCCCCATCTAAGCTCACCCCAAATGGCCATATTCTACTTTGGAGGCAAAACTCAAGCTTGCCAAGCCATGATGCTACAGGCACCTGTGTCCAGGGTTTGCACCCAGCTTAGATGTGATGGCATGAGTTCCATAGGTTTCTAAAGTCATAATGACATTCCTAGAAGTATCAGCTGCAGATGAGGAAAGCTGCAAGCACAAGTTTAGAAGCAATGTTTTCACATGCTTGTATTTGTGCATTCGCTTCTAAGACCTCTTTATGGAGGGCTATTTTACAGAAAGCTGGAGTGACAGTACTGCTGAACCATGTACTCAGACCTCATATGCATCCTTGTGCAAGCATAGCACAAGGTGCTGCCCTCTCCCTCACAGCCTTTGCTTTCCAGGGAATCAAGTCAGGTTTTAATCCATTAGTCCACCCTCTGGGAATAAAGGAAATAAAGACAGGCTGGTGCTAGGACAACTTTGCCCTGTGAAGGCAAATCTTTTGCCCTCCATTGGAAACAGGTTCTTCCCCTGCAGTGAATTCAAGATTCAAATGCAAAAACATTTCATTTCAACGTTTATCAGAAGAGACAGACAAGGATAGCACAAGGGATAGCACATACAGACATAAAACCCTCCTAAAACAAGCAGTAAAAAAATTAAATGCCATCCTCAGTGCAAGAATATTCACAAGTCACAAAGAGCTGAGCCTCTGACATGAACTACAATCAAGAAGAAATGAACTCAAGGCATGAACCACTCTCCTGGCTCCCCTCACTCATGTCTGTATGATAACCAACAGCCAGTGCTGTGGAAAAGGAGAGAGACTCCTGAGTGATCCTTCCTAATAGATTCGTCTTTTATCATGTTTTCATGACCTTTGTAAAAGGCAATTTAAATTCTAATTGTCCTGTGAGCACCACAGGAATCAATTAGTGACAAGAGATGTTAATTGTGCAGACTGGGAGGAGGCATTGCTAGGCTGCTCAGCTTCAACACGGGGTTAAGAGCCCAGGGGAATGCTGGGATGGCTGGGGCTTTAATCAGTCCTCCCTTTTTAATAGTTTCCATGTTGTGCTGCAGTTGTCAAGGTCCATTAGTCTTCTGGAGCACTGAATGAAGCAGTGGCAACCCCTCCATTCCTGCACTCCGCAAGCACACGCACAAAGGATCAGAACGAACTGCCATTGAGAAAGCAAATCCTAAAACCTCTTTCTCTTTTTGTTCTGGCTTCCCCCTCCCTACAGACCCTGCGTAGAAATCAGGCCTTGGGCACCAGCTATTACAGAGGAAATGCTTAATGTTGGTGGGCTGTCAGGGAGGTGAGCCTGGTCCTGTCCTCTCAAGCTCCAGCTTGAGCTGCCTAGGAAAAGCAAACACCCCTATTTTTGTCCCAGGGCACAGCGCTTCTCTCATGAAGACCCTGGCACTGCTCAGACTGTCCCTTGAAACACCAAAGGTCAGGCTGGATGCCCAGCATTTAGACAACACAGACATGGATGGGGAAAATTTTGCTAAACTAGAGTGAGAAAATGGGGCCCAATAGTCGCCCATGCTGGCACAGGTACCTCTCAGTAAAAGAGGACGTGTCACAAATAAATCAGGTGCCCCCTGAGATACATTACTCGTTACCTATTTCTCATCAGGTGAGAGTGGTGCTACCTGGTGCCTGTACCATCTGGCTGGCCAGCAGATGCACACAGGGACATTATGCCATGGTTCAGGAGTCCTCAGCATCGCCACAGCACATCATACTACTTCATGCTAGGAAAGCTTGTGCTGTGCATCCAGAATGGTTAATCCCCCAGAAATAACACCCCTGCCACCATTTTCTATTAAATACCATCATAGACCATTATCATCACCTAAATCCCTCTACATTATCCATTTAGCCAACCATCAGCTATAGAAGCTGTCTTGGGCGGGTGCTGTGCCTGCCCCGGAGAATCTGTGCTTTGCTTTTGTATGGAATTCACACTCACTCCCCATCTCTCCACCACCAGGGCTAAGGCCTTCACAAAGACAGGAGAAAGGCATGTATCCTTCTTTTCAATGAGTATCCTATAAAAAAAAAAACAAAAAACCGCAGCATAAAAGCTAAAGTGGTGTTAGTTTGACTTTTGAGTCTGTATTTGCAGTACCTCATTCTCACAGTCATGTATTAGCTCCAGAACCTGAACTGGATCATACCAAAAAGCTGCATTTGAACCCAGGCTCAGTCCAGCTGTGTTCTTTTTAAGCCTCTACCTTCAGCCATCTGCTACTTCTGTCAAAGCTCTTGGTATTTCTAGGCTCAGACCCCACAGCCAATGCCGATTTCTGCTCCAACACTGGCTACAGATATTACACCTCCTATATTACACCCTATTCCAAAACATTTAGTCTCCCACCTCTTCCCCCATTCCATGGCACTGACCTTCCTTTAACCAGCCAGAGGGTTGTTCAAATGGGGGAGGTGTCCAAAGGCTGGCACAGCTCTTTCCTGCAAATATCACCCTCTTTCCAGATGATTCCTGGTATTTCTCTGACTCCCTAACTCACTATCTGCAGCCATTTGAATAACTCACTGCCTTGAGGATCCCACATTTAAGTGTTTTTCCCTGCAAACACAAGAGGGGACTAGCACAGCTCCTGTCACACCCAACATATGCTAGTCATAGGGTATTGCTGCAGCACATCACAGCAGATTGTCCAGGACCCCACAGGGCTCTGAATGTCCCAGGTAGGCCAGCCATCAGGACTGGAGGAGCTCAGTGATTCAGAGTCAAAGGACTTAATACTTGATGCTTTAACCTTCTACAACACACCTGGCCAAAGGCTCAGAGTCATCCCACCCATGTGTAGCTGGGCTGCCAGCGAGACTGCTAAGAGCTGAATTAGTTTTCATCTCTATGTCTACAGAAAAGGCTTGAAGGTGCTTTGGTTAGGCAGGAAGAATCCACTCCATCAGCTTCACCTCCATAGCAAAATCTCACCAATCACCTCTCTTGGAACTGTTTATTCTCAGGTTTGAGATTCTTCTTACCTGAGAGATCAGCCTCTTCCCCAAAGTGCACCCACTCCCAGTGCTTCACTAGGATATTTAATTACTTCTGGTTCTGCCTGAAGCAGAGTAAGAGGTTTTTCTCAGGCAAATGCTTTTCTTGGGAATGCTCTCCCCACAGACACAGACTAATTTATTTTTTTTATATTCTTTATCAGCCTGGAATAGGAGGAACCATTTTTCTAAGGAGCACTGAGTGTGATGGGAATGTCCTGTGTGATGATGCACCACCATCATGTATCCTGACCAGAATATTGTCATTTTGAAACTGAGCTTTAGGCACCTGACCCAGAAAAAAGGAGGAGAGAGAGAACCTGAGCCTGTGGAAGTCTCAGGGCTTTTGCTCCCTGGTGGCAGCACCAGACCCAAGAAAGAGATCCCTGTAACTCATGAGCTTGAAGCTAAGTGTAGATTTAGCTACCTGTAATTTGGAAGAAACAGTTAAACTACTTACATAGGAGAACGCCTCCATACAGATTTAGGTCTGACGGAAAAACTGCTTTGCAGAAATTCCTCCCTTAAATGCTCTCAGAGCAAATGTTATTAATGGTTCAGCTCACGGTTTCCAGAGTTTCTACTATTTTTATTGCAAATCCCACATGCAGGAAGTTTTCTGAGGGCAGAAAGCCTTAAGCACACTGGCAGGATGCTAGATGGAGGACAGCCTAGGCCACAAAGGTTGCTTAGGGACTAAGTAAACCTGAGAAAACATGTGGTGTGGCCAGGTTTGAGACTCAAGCCAGAGGGGCAGCAAGAAGCTTGGCATTAGCATCTCACTGAAATGTCTGAGACATCTCCTTCCCTCCACAGGGAAATCCAGAGCTTCACACCAGCATAATGGATTTCTGTGGCACGAATGGGAAGAAAAACTGGCAGGTGCAAAGCACAGTCCCCATGTAAGGTTCCATCCCTTGTCAGATAGTCCTTTCCAGCTGCCACATTCATTTGTCTGAGCAGTGGAACAAAGCCAGTTCCACTCTCACCACCTTTATGAAATAGAATTAGCAATTTCTCTACTCATTCTCTGCCCAGCGCATCTACAAAGCCTTTTTTGAATTTCCATTAAAAATAATAATGCATTTCGTTCTGCTTCACAAGGCCCATTGCTCACCTGCCCACATCTCTTTCAGACTCCACTAGTCTTCCTTTCTTTCACCAGCGTAGTCGTTTTATGCTCTCATCTTTTCCTTACATTATTTGTGTGATTGTGGACACAGTTTTATTGCTGAGATTTACAAAACAACTCAGTCAACCCTTACATAGCAGGCCTGATATGGCTCTAGAAATGGGAAGGAATGACTGTGTAATTCAGTTCCTGAACCACACACGTGGCTCTATAGTTAGAGCTGCTCAGTCTCAAACCTGATGGGGAGATTCATTACTTGAGCCCCACTTGCAGAGCCCAGGGCTGGTAGGCAAAGCACTAGACAGATTCCTAGCAGAGCTAGGAGTGAGCTTGTTCTGGTGCATTGGTTTCTCTGGTGCAAGGTTTGATGTCCTCATACAAAATTAGCATACAGTAAACCCAATCTTTTAAAACCAAACAGGAAACATATGCCCTCTGAAGGATCATGACAGAGCCAAGTAAAATCGGCTCATACATCAAGAGATTCCCTGAGGCATCAGCTCCCGTGCCTGGAGAGCAGCTGGGAAGAGGAACTCCCTCTGGAGGCTGCTGATGTCTTCCTCTGCTTTCTGAAAAGGAGGAGGCAGTCAGGCTCGCTTGCTCTTCCTTCTCCACTTTATTCATTCACCAGCATCTGCATTGCGTGCTAACACAGTCTGCACTATCCCCGAACATTCAAGGGAAGGCAGGAGGAGCTCCAGTCAAACCTACAGGCTCAGCAAAGGCTGCATTCACAGCTCAGAGCAAAAGAAAAGCCTCGTGTGTAAGCTGCTGTCGTACAGAAGCTGGTGCAAAGAGCTGCCAGAGGAAATCTTTTTCTTGGCATAGCAACTTCTAATGCCTCCATAAATCCAAGGAATTAGTCTGCATGTATTGTTACATCTAATCTGCTAATAAGATGTACAATGTACGTGATTCGTGTGCATGTAATAGATATCATATACATAGCTGTTGTTATCACAGAAGATGATATAGCATATCATACATATGTACACCATATATCTAATTACTAGACATTGCTCCAGACATAGCTGGTTTTGCCTAAGCCTTTATCTTTAGCATTCACCAAGTATGCCTCAGGGGTCCTGATTTTCCTAATCCTAAATGTAATCTTTAACCTTCATTTTAACCCCTCAGAATTGCTGCCCTGAATGCCTCCTCTGATGCTGTTACTTATTCACAGTTAAAGACAGCATTATTTCATCAGCCTATCTACCTCTTGCTCTCCTGATTCTCTCTATTCACAAGCAGCCTTGCTTCTTTCCTTTTTCTGTTCCCCTGGAATAGCCTGTAATGGCTCCCCCATGGATCCTCACTACCCACCAGTCCCAGTCCAGGCATGATGCTTGGAATCGGGGGTCTTGCTGAGAGCAGTGACTGGCGGTTTTCATCAGCTAAACTGTGCTCAAGGCAGGGGCTAAAGCTTCACCAACTTTTGCCTTTTTTTTCCTCTGCCGCTACAAGATTTATCCTATAAAAAGAGGAGAGAGGCCCAAGTTTGGATACCTTCAAAATCATACCAAATTCTACACCTCAGTAACCAAACATCTCTTTGACCAGGCACATTTGAAGGAAAGAAAGAGAGTGAAAAACACGTAGCAGTTATGAGAACTGGGCTCCAGAGAGAGGCTGACAAGTCAGGAATTTCATTTGCCAAGTAGGAACTTAAACTTACTAGCTTTTAATAGCCTAGAGTGAACGTTGATACCAATTTGACTTTAAAAGCTGCTATTATTTTTCAAAGACATTTTCTCCATCTGCCAGAAAATACAGCCACATTCAAAAGCTACAAGAAAATATATCAACTTTCAAGCAACTGAGCTGCAGCCAAGTTCCCTTGATGGCACCTGGCATTGATCACATCAGAACTGGGCTGTCAGAGTACAACTACCTGCCCTTCCAGCAACAGGCCTTGACCACCCAACCTGGCACCAGGCATGTTCACAGGTATCTCTAAATTTGGTAGCTCCGGGCTAGCAATCAGCAGATGACTTACAAAGTCATGGCAGTGAGTCCTACAAGCCACTGAATCCAGCAGCAGAAATGCTTCTTGCATCATATCATTGTAGCCAGTACTAAGTCCATATAGCCCTGAGGTTGAATATATAACTGAGCCTCTTGCTGGATAAAAAAGAAAATTTGGATCTCCCAGCACCAACTTGGGCCATTTCCATCTGGGCTGAGGGGGGGACTGAGAACGGAGCTGCCACAAAGCAGCCATTGGAACAGAACCAACTATGCAAGAAAGCCAGACAACCAGACCAAATCCTACTGGACCAAGCAGTGGCCACATTCTATTCTCCCAGCTCTCCCCAATGGCAGGGAGAAGGTTACATTAACTTGACCATGACAGATGGTTTAGGATTTGAGGGCTGGGATTGCATTTCTGAAAGGCTATTTCTGACAGTCACTGTCCAACCTGTTCAACGACCATCCACTCGCATAACAGAGAGAGTTGACACAAGCCCCACAAGGCAAAGATAGTGGTTGCTGACCACATTGTCATGTTTTCCTTTCAAAATCTCAATTTCAGGAAACAAAGGGAAAAGCAAGATAAGGAAACGTGGTAGCCACCATTTTAACTCTCCATGAGCCACATGACTGCTCTCAGGAGTCTCTATAGCTTGATATGAGCAGTATGACTCCAGAGCTGAGGAGCATGCTGGCTCCCATCTTTGCTGGACTGAAAGCAAAGGGAAAAAATAAGACAGAGACCAGCACACTACATCAAGTCTCCCCGAGACAGAGGGAACACTATGGCTGTCTCCTCTGCATCAGGCTGGACTGAAGTAAACACAACATGCCAGCAGTTTCTAGCAGAGTTCTGGAAGAGATGTTAATGTCTCCCAGCAAGGCAAACAGAGCTGCACCAAAGCATCCAGATGGCCACACAGAGGAGGGAACCTATTAGAGCTGGACAAAGACCTGAGCTTGGCAATGTCTGAAATAGCCTTTCCAGAAGCTGAAACACCCAACCTTTCTCTGGAAATACTGGAAACCAAATTGCAAGGAAATGTAAGCACAACCTCAAATAGCCAATGACCTTAAGGTTTCTTTTACTTATATTAATACAATTGTTAGAACCAGAGGAGCTTTCTGGGTTGCTATCCCTTCAGTAAGTGGTACATCCTTGATAATATTCTTAAAATTAGCATACATTTCCAACATTGATAAGGAATCCAACATTTTGCTAGGAAGTCATGAGACCTTGCTGTTTGGGAGGGGGAAAGTGATGTGGTATACAAGCCCTAGCTGAACCAACTAGATTGGAGACATTGAGGTCTCTCATGTAGGTGAAGACAGCAGGCATCTCTATTAAAAAAATCCATAGCCTTCTCATACTGTGCTTTCATGGTGGAGAAACCGGTTACAGCAAACAGGGATGTAATTAAAATGTAGTTTGTACATGTGTGCGGGAAGATGTACTTACAGATTGACAACATGGAAAAATAAGATATGATGTGAAGCTGATGGAAGGAAACAGCTCACTGAGGAGACAGAAGATTGTTTTAACAGTAACAGCCACTGGGTGGTAGAGTCTGCTACCAAGAGATGTGGTCAAGAAGGCATTGCTGCAAAGAGCCAGCAGTGGTTTAGGTAGAGTAACAATGGTGCTAATGGCAGGAAGCCCTACAGATGCTGGAGGTCAGTTATACCCCAGTGGTCCCTCTCAGCCCCACTTTGTTGGTTTATACAAAAGCAAAGCAGAGAGAGCATGTGCTTGGTCAAAAGGAGCAAAGAGGGTTACGCTGAACCTCCTAATTAAACTGGTGCAAGATGGGCAACACCCAAATCAGTTCCAAGATCAATATTTCTATCCATTTACAAGCATAACAAGGTTAGAGAGGTGAGCAGAGTAAATAATTAACACATTCACAGGGATTTTTTTTAAAACAGAAAGAGTCATTTTAATCTCCTGGGTAATTAGCTATGCTGTTGACATTAATCACAACTACATTAATTATTTGAAGTATTTGATTAATCAATCCAGAGGAAAATCAGAGCTAGGCCAGACTATCGTTGCTGCATAGCCTTGTTGGTCAATCAGTCAATACATGGGTGCTGGCTTTCAGAAAGGTGACATGTTTCCTGCTGGGTAGAACATAACAAGTCCTCTGGCTGGCTGGATAGAACATAAGATGGATATAACACTTCAGATGGGGAAGATGCAACCATCGGGCTTTCAAACTGAACTAAAGAGTGTTTATTAATGCTACACTTGCTGAATTGTGATTCTCATCAGTTGTGGCCCTCCAGCTACTAAAGGACAAATACAATCCCAGGCTTGCACAGTGCTGATACTACACATGAAAAATACCATTACACAACAGTGTGTGTCAGCCAACATTGGCAGAGGGTTAAAATTCCTAAGCCTTTCCTTCTCATCCATAATATGAACAATTATTTCAATTTAAGAAGAATAATGAGCCTGCAAGATGGTCTGAAAGTTATTATTATTAAAAAATTAGGTTCAGATGTACTTTTTATTTTCTTGTTATTTGTCCTTCTAAAAATCATGTCATAATGGAATTCCAGTGTACAATTCCTACTACTGGTCGCAGTGATCTTCAATCTTCTGCAGTTATGTTACCCAAATCAAATTTCAGCACCTTTTTGAGAGTGCCCACACCTACCAGCAGACCACTGTAAGAAAGTACATTCTCATCTGGTTTTGCTCTGGATTAGGCTGCTGCTTTCAAAAATGCAAATGTTAACTCCCAGAACAAACTTGGCTTGATGATGTTAAGCTTATGTGCAAACTGAAATGCAGCAGACTTTCATTACAAGAGCTCAACCATTTTAAAGGATGAAAATTGCAAGATGGAACACATTTTAAAAACAAATATTGGAACACTCAACCTGCATTTTATTGATAATGTTTCCCCCGTCTAACACTTTTACTGCTGTGTATAAATGAAACTAAGTTTTCTTAACACAAAAACTGGATCAAAAATCCTTTGGACTCCTGATGTGTGACAACTGATTGTGCTCTCTCCCGAGTGCAGTCCAGATGAAGAATAGGCTTTCCTGGGTGCACACAGGACACCCCACTGCCACACCAGGGAGAAGCACGCTCCCAAACTTTTTGTACAGGGACCCCCTTGCACACAAAGCCTGGAGATTCCCACTCCAGCGTAGAGGACACCCTGCAGGAAGAGAGGCGGTGTCTAGGATAAGCCAGCAAATGCGTGCTTTTGGTAACATCAACCACTCCAAGTTTTTAGTCTGCTCTTCAAGCAGCGTATTTCTTACATCTGGCATGCAAAATACTGTAACAGTGAGGAACGTCCCATTTTGATTTAAATGAATGCATTTATTTCCAAATGGGAGACCGTAAGTTAAACAAACACATTTCTCTCTTCGCACATGAAAGCATTGTTTTGTCACAGATGTACAGTATAATACATTTATTTTCTCAATTGTTTTGTATTTGTAAGGCACTGCCAGTTATTTGGATGGGTTTGTAAGGATGAAGCAAATTGCTCTGTGGGGCTCTATTCAGGGAACATAATATTCCCACAAAAGCACCATAATTCTGCATGCAGCAACACAAACTACCACGACATTGCAGCAGCTGGCAGGGTGGATAGAGTTAGCATTATCAAAACCAGCATGACAATTCTACTCCAAAACCCCCTTACATGCATAAATTAATGATGAATGTACATTGATTAACCCCCACCCGGAATCCATGGAACCCGCCTTCTCCGCGATATAACTTTGAACCTCACCACAGTTATTTTGTCAGTTCACAGGGCCTGAGGAGCACTTCAACTTCTTCTTGAATGGCATTGGCCTTGCCCAAGCCTCTTAAGCCCTGCTTGCATAAGCACACTGGGGAACATTAGAGACTGTGCTACAGCCCCTAAGCCCCGGGGAACAGCCAAGGACACAGAACGGTATTAGTAATGTGCCAGGTGGTGCATTCGGGGAGGTCCGACACACAGAAAGCTGGGAGGAAGGAAGATCCTGCCAGGGCTCACATCTGCGTTTCAGAAGTTAGATATTCATCTGTACCTGTCCTTCTGGCCAAGTAACTCCCTTCTCCAGGCACGCGGCATGGCGTAACAAGCTATCACAGAAACACTTTACAAGATTACGTTTTTCATCACAACTACAACAGGGTGTAAGCATGCACAGACCCAATGGACATTGCTGCCCCAATCTTCTCAGGCTTCTCTATCCATTTGCCAGCTTCCTAAACAGCTCCCTCTATCCAGTTCCCACCTGGCACACTCCAGCTTCCTGCAACCTGACCATAAAGGGCATTCCTACCAATCTTTAAGTCCTTCTGTTACAGAGAAATGGGTTTAACAAAAAATATCCCTGCAGTTTCCTATGTCAGTTGATTTGACCTCTAATTAAAGGCACATCTTCACTTAGTGACCAGTTTCTGTGGGTCATTCTGTGGAGCTGCTTGAGTCAGGCTTCACTTTGCATACTAATGACTCTTCTTAGCTTATGAATATGCTTTTGGATGCTGCTTCTGTTGTCATATACCAGCTCAGCTTGAGCAAACCCCACACAGACTAGTTTATATGAACAGGTGCACTAAAACTGAGCAAGAGAGGAAAAATCTGTGTCAGCAGGAATATCAAGAGAGGAGCAGTGGAGGGGGACCTTAAAGAAACAACCAGCACTTGCTTTACACACCTCATCTCCTACAAACATGAGAGCTGGAAGTTGTGTGAAGAGGTCTAATAGTGATCAAAACACTAACTTTAAGGTCTGGTCCCTACTGGAATCCTTTATCCAGCCACCTAGAAGTCATTTGGGATCCCACAGTTCTTCTAAGCCCATGTGCCCTTCACATGTTAGTATGCAACATCATTTGCAGCTTTTCTTGATGCAGCCACAGTTTATGAGCTCACAAAATGGACTACTTACAGCACTGAGAGATCATAATGAAAATAACACAGAAGAAAATCTGGGATGAAAAGAAATCTCAGCTTTCTAGACATCTTTCAGGATCATTTGAGTTTTGATCAGCGAGCTCTATTTGTGGAAGCCAGAAAAGCGAACACATTGAGCGGTGATTACACACAGCAACCTAATGATGGCAACATTGATCTGGTGGTACCTCGTGTACCACTGTGAAACATCACTGGAAGAGACATAAGAAAAGGAAGAGCCCTGCAATATATTGCTCTGCTCCCTACTAGACTAGTAGAAATCCTGCTGGCAGAGTCCTGAGGGAGGTCTTCAGAGGCTGCCTTTGTTGGAGTGCAGGGGTGGCAGAAAAAGGCAGTGTCACTATAACAAAACATAGCTCTTTCAAAACACCCTTCAGCTCAGTTCTTTGAGCTCTTTGCAAAGGTGAGTCAGACCATTATCCTTGTTTTGCACATCTCCATGTGATTTACCCAAAGTGACTTACCAAAAATGAGCCACCCCTCAATATGTCCAGCCCATCTTTTCCAATTCACAGCCTGTCATTCATCGAGCTGCAACAAGAGATCCCCTGGAAGGCAGCAGTCCCTGACCACCGAGATGACAGTGAGCAAACCCCATGAAGAGCAGGGGAGCTGGGATAATTTTCCTGCTTCCCTGAGTAAATTCTAGAGATGCTGTTCTCACAAAAAGCTGTCAGAGGCAAAAGCACAGGGCAGCCCATGTGTGTCAGCATCCCTGCTGGAACAGGAAGGCCGGGCTGCTTCAGAGCCAGAACTATCCTCTGCATGGCTGGGCTGACCCCACTGCCACTCACAGCAAAGACATAAATTACAGAGAAAGAATTCCTGCAGAATATTTCCTGCAGGTTATCTGTGCATTTGCTAGCAAGGGTGGATGAGGGTGTGACAGAATCAGGTCAGCTACAGGTGTTCACCAAATTAAGTTACACTGGACTGGTGTGGAGCAAGGGAGAAGAGGTAGCCAGTGTGGCTGGATGGGAGCACACGAGCAGATGAAATAGATTTACAAGGAAATGTGAAGTAATAACTTCTCAGAATAAGGCAGCAATTGGAATGAAATACACCAATATCATGTGGCAATCAATATGGATTGAAAATGTGTCAGTTTTACAAAACACCTCCCCATTTCAAAGTGGATCATTAAGAAATAAAATATATAAAAAAAGGTGAAACTATTCACTAGAGTTAAACCACTTGAAACCAAAGCTTGCTTTATTTCTTGAGTTAAAGTTATTACTTGACTTCATGTCTGAAATGAGCAAATGGAAAAGAAAACACATCATTCACACAGCATTGAACTCAGCACCACTGGTTTTCTCTGGGTGACCACTAAGGGTCTCTCTTGCTTAATATGGGCCACAGCAGAGGTTTTTCTACCTCTGCCATGATGTTTTGTCATCCAAATTCATCCCTTCCTTCATCCATGCTACCTAACCATCCCACGAGTCTCTAGAACACCAAACCACTAACACCTCACATCATCTCCTCTCACCAGTCTTCAACCAAGTGGTAAATGACACATCTTTCTGGGGTTTTATGCGCGTGCAATACGACACACAACCTCTCCTGGGCAAACAGAATACAGCTGTCCGTGATCTGTCTGCACGGTCAGGGTCACCACATCTGTACATGCCTGTCACATGGGCCAAACATGCCTCCTTGTAGAGGCAAACACATCCTTGTCTCTTTGAAGCTGCAAGGTTTCATGGAATGGATTCTCGCCTCACGTGTCTGGATGCAAGGACAACAAATGAGAATGCCAGTGGTCACAAAACATGAACTATAAGTAACTAGTAGGTAATTATGGAGGGATGTGCCTGTGTGGCTCGGCTCCAACATCAACAGAGGGAAGAGCTCTGCCTACGAGTCGTCAGCAGCATTTCCGTCCAGCCCTTGGGTTTTCCTGACAGGTCTCCCCTGAGAGTTGCTGCCCAGACCACTGTGGCTGAGCTCATAAAAGCTGCTGAGCTCACACCCCCAGGGAACGGGGCTCCAGTCCCCCACAGCCAGGAGAAGCTTCCTGGACGCAACTGTGCTCCAAGGACACGGTGCCTCATCAGCCTCTTTATTGCAGCAACTGAACTGAACATGAACATCATCACAGTCCCAGTCATATCACAGATGCTTCAGAAACACTGTGCCATAACCAGACAAGGCCTGCTCAAGCCACACAAGAATTTTATAGTGCCCCATCCCTTTGGTTATTTACAAGACCCAAACTGTCCATAGCCCGAGTGCCTCCATGTAGGAATTAAGTCAGCACCTCTTTGGTGCTGTCAAAAGGACAAGAATTTGGCTAATGAGACATTGTTAAGTGAGAAGAAGACATTTCTTAATCAGAGACCAGATTCCATTTTGAAACTGCAGAAGTATCCCAGACCTCAGCATTATCACAAGGTGAATGAATACACAGCTCAGCATTCTCTGCTGTGCTCTGCAGTAGACAAGGCTATTTGTATTCTTCCACACTTACTTTATATCTGCTATTTGCTGTTGAAAGAGATAGACTTTTCATTCACTTTGCTGTTTATCCTGCTGTTTCTCTTTTTTTTTTTCCACTCCTTTCTCACTCCCACGCTTTGTTTCTACTACTGTCCCCATCCCTTCCAACAGAGTTAAAGAGTGAACACATACTGATCTGTCTATTCCACGTAATTCCCCACTATCATTTTTTCTCAGCAGATTTGTTAGCCCCATAAAATAAGTCACTAAAAGGTTTCCAATGACAAGTGGGACTTGGGCCTCTGAAAACCTCATTTCACTGGACCAGGTGCCAGATCACATGAACAAGTTAAATCAACTGGTTTGATGGGGAACAGAGGGTATCTGTCAGTGCTCTGCAGTAAAGCATCTGCTCAGCTGGCCATGGGCTTTTCTGTACTACTGCAGCAGCACCTTCACATCTCTAACAGAGCTAGAGCCCCAGCCATCATTCTCCAGGCCTGCAGCACATCTGAAGACATTTCTGAAGACCAGATAAGAGGAAGCTGAAAAGTTCAGCTTCAGAACTGCATGTGTCTCTGAAACAATAAATGTTTTGAGTGATCAGCATTTCTAGTCAGCGAAACAAATGAGTGTTTCCATTCCCGGGGGAAGTGGGAAGCAAGCAAACTCCACTCCTTTATTCCGTAGCATACAGGAAATCTGAGTGATTGATGGCAGTAGAGAAGGGAAATGCACATTCAGCTTATATTTCCAATGTAAATGACTTGCCACCTCACCCCTCTGCTTCCTGTTCCTTCACATGCCGGCCGGTATCTGTAGCGTGTGTGCATCAGGGAGGAAGAAAGGAAAAACGACAATCCTTGTTAAACTGCTTCCCTCCACCCAAATTCAAATGAGCAAAGATAACACGTGCAAAAACAAAGGTCAAATAGCTGTTCAGCCCTGAGCTCTTCTGTCCCACAGATGCAGCGTGGTGACAGGGAAAGACCAAGGAATCCTGCAGCACAGGACCCCACTATAAGGCAGCCATCTGTGTCAGGTGCAGCAGGTTGGCCCCTGCTCTTCCAAAATTTCTCCTCATATTACAAAGGTGAAAATGGTAAGCACCGAGGCTTTTTAAAATGCGGCACACAGTTTGAGGGATCTGTCTGGTTCACAGGGATGCTGAGGCGCAGTGATTGCCAAGGCAAGAGAACAAGCCCAGAGGAACGGAGCAAACATCCGCTTGCAGGAGGCGTTCCCCTGATCCTTCCCAGGCAGCTCAGGGAGAGGTGCTTATTTTTACAAAGCAGGCTCTGAGATCTTAAAGAACTGATGTTGTCGTGGTGCCCTAAACCAACGAGTATGTGACCTACTCATTCCCACTCTGTCCCTTGACCTTTTCCCATAGCATTCTCCAAAAGCATCACATGAAAAATAGCCCTTCTCGGTTCTCCAGAGGCTTTGGAGACAGCATCAAAGCTCAGTGCTTATAAACAATTCCAGCTAGGCCAAAATGCCATTCCAGCATCAGGGGGCTCGGGATTGTAAGCCTGTCACAAGGAATTAGAGGGAGAGAGGGCAGGGGAGAGGCAGAGTGTGTTGCCAAGAGAAGGGGGATGCGAGGGCCAGGCAGCTGGGTGTGACTTGAGCTCCATGAAAACCCCGTAGGCTGAGATGAGATTCATCCACACACCTCAGAGGCTCTGCAGGATCTCTTTGTGCCTCCTCCCTCATTACAGAGAGCTTGCAAGCTCTCGAAGCATGGAAGTAATGGACTGCATTGATCCTTCAGCCTAATCTTGCTGTTCTTTCCTTCCTTCTCTCACTTCATGCATCCACTAACACGCCCGCATCCATCCTGGAATGAATTTACAGTCCAGGTGGAGAGGGGAACTCGACAGACTGCAGAGGGACAGTCCTTAAGCATCAGGGCTAGTTATTTGTTGACTCTTCAGACATTTGACAACAAAATAGCAGCTGGGCAATGAATACTTACAGGAATCCCTGTCAGCTCCCTCTGGTGTCTCACACCATCCCTGGCACGCTCCTATCTTTTGCTAGAAGGCTGAGAAAGCTTCAACTGTTCCCAGTTTTTGTGTTTCCTCCTATCTCCAGATCTAGTTTCCCTTGGCAATGGCTGCAGACACTCCTTGAACACCTTCTAAAAAGGAAACACTGCAGAAGGCACTCCATAATTGAGTGAGACTTTTCCTCAACCATCATTTTATTCCTCTGACTTCAACCCAATCTTCATTTTTCTAGTACTTGTTCATTTGTCCTCCTGGCTGTGTTGTATTCCTACCACAGGCTACAGACAAGGCCTTCAGTTAGGCAATCCAGAGCAAAGGCTGTTTGAGAACTAATTACAGTTCAGGGACCATATTCCCTTGTTTCAGTGTACTATTGTTACCATTAAAAGACAGACATGCAGAAAAAAAGAAGACAAGCCACTTGTAACCATCTCCTAGCACGCCACCACCTCCCCTCAGCTGTGCATGGAGCTTCACCATTGCTCAGACTGGTGCACTGACCCTGCAGGTTGGAAACCTCCCAAAGCTTGGTCTGACACTCTGCTCCAGCCACCCCAACAGAGCCTCAAGCACGTCGTCCCATCCTTTGGCATCGAGTGCCTCCTGCCATCCCCAACTCTCTGCCCTTTCACTGTGCTCCTGCTCTCTCATTTTCCCAGCCTCATCAAAACACTCTGCCTCTCCAGCCACATACCACCTTCCCTCCAGCTCTGCCACTCCAGTCTGGGTCACGTACTCCACAGTACAGCCCAGCAGCCAAGGAAAATGGTTTTAATGTCTGAATATGTGAAATGGTGCTAGCTGCAGCCAGGCAGGTTTGTGTTTGGCTAGCTCTTACGTGGTAACAGGGACGTTGCACTCTTGCAGGGCAACAATTTCAGTCCCAACAAGGAAACTGGATAATTACAGAGAAAAGCAGCAGGCACTTCAATCATTCCTACTTTGTGTCAGGTCTTTTAAAATGTCATTGAAAAGATCTGGTGGGATAATGAAGGCTTTGACTCACTTTCAAAGCACCTGACAGGACAGCCAAGAGGAAGCAACAAGGTTAGGAGGGATACATCATCCTTCCTGGTTCCTGGGCAGTGACCCGAGCAAGTGTGAGATCTGGGACAGGATGGTATGATCATAGGATGGCATAAAATAGAAATAGAGTCATGTGAATTTTTTTGCTGTAGATGTCTCCAATTTAAGAACAAACCTCCTGACTTTACCTGGGTTGATCTTGTTCATTTTGTATTTTACTTGTGGCTCTTCTTCACCATTTTCCCTTTTATATAGCATCAGAAAAGCATTAACTCATGACTTCGTTCCATTCCACTGACATAACTGCTTAAATATCCTTCCTGATGTTTTGACATACATCACTTGGACAGACACTCAGAAATTTAAACCATGGAAGCTGGAGGATGTTTTAAAAAATTAGGAAATATGTGGACAGGTCTTCTGTTATTTTAACAATATGAAGACTCAACGCTTCTGTAACTCTGCCAGCAAATGCAGGAAAATATGTGCTTACACTGCACACATATAAAACTGAGCACACTGATTTTTAGACATAAACCACACTTTTACTACACACTGAGCACACACATGCTATAACCCCCACCTTCACAAACACACATTTACAGCCCAAAAGGAAGGCACAGGTTATTTGCAGTGCAAAGAGCCTCTTGTTTCTATCAACACCAAAAGCATGGGTACCAAAAACATACATACATTGAGCATGCAAACAATATCCATTCATTCCATGGACGAAAGATTTAAGTTGTCCACATTAAGAATTGCACCTGTATATCCATTTAGATTAAATTGGACATTAGCAAATGTACAATTGCTGTGAAAGGAAATAATATATCTGATGCAATCAAAAAACACCCGTAATTGTTCAATCTAGAAAACAGGAAAACAGAACAATTAAATGAAATGACACACACATATGTACTGTATGTGTACAAAATGTACGCTGGTGAAAGCACAATGCCATAAACAAACACAGTATTCCCAAAAGACTTATCCATACACTAATGTTGTGCTCAAATGCACACAGGCAGATCTTTAACCATGTGTTCACCCGCACAAATATATATCAGAACAACAAAAGCCCATTGCACATAATAAGGAACCCAAAATGCACACTTTAGAAATGAGAAACGCGCTACACAAATACAGAACTCATGCATAAAGATTTTATATGCACTCCATGGAAAATAATTCACATCTTAAATGAAAGCTGTATTTAATAAGTCTAATGCACCAGGGGTTGCATTTTACCCTGTAGTTCTGAGCTCACCACAGCACATAGAACAGTGGGTCTGAGGTCCCAGCTGGCCCCACACAGGTTCAATACCTGTAATTCATAAACCATGCACAGGATTCAATCTTCTCCCAGAATAAGCACTTGCATTGCTGGATGTAATTCCCCCGAGCTAGCCTATAACTATATACGCTACCGTGTCAGTGCTGCCATGCTGCTGCACCAGCCAAGAGACCATTTGGAGACTGATTTACAATTCTCCCATTCCTTCCCTCTGACTATGAGACCCAGAATTTGAGCTTTTTTTTTTTTGGGGGGGGGGGGGGGGGGGGGGGGGGGGGGGGAAATGCCGCAACCTTCGCACAGGCATCAATAACCCCTGCACTCTCCCACCTTACTTATAGAGGTACAGTGGAGGGCATCACTCACAAGTTCCACTTAGCTCCAGCCACAATCTGAGCAATGAAGCAATTGCAGGAGATGGAGGATAAAGGCATTTTACTCCTCCATATTGCCCAGTTAAGACCTCTGATAATTTTACAGTCAGATGATGGAGTATCTTAACAGAAACAAATGCACCTAATCAAACATATCGCTGGGCAATGCCAGCCTAGCCAGCCAGCCATGACTCCAGGATTAATCCAAAGCATGAGGCAGAAAACACAGCTGCATGCCTGGACCCCATCAGGTCTAGAGACAGTCTCCCACTTCAGAAAGATTTGCATACGCTTTTGTGAGGAAACACCTTATTCATATCACCCCTATTCCCCAGTTTATGTCCACTACAGGCTAAACGTGAAATCCCAGTGATCCACTGGGGGCTAGATCCTGTCCAGCAGCTAGAGCACTAGACTCACTTCAGCTGTTTCAAGTTCCCACTTCAGGTGTTTCAGACCCATTTTAGCCATGGGCGTACAAAGAAATCCTGGGGCACGTGGTTCATTTCAGGCTGTTGAAAAGTGCCTGACCTAAACCCATCATAAAGGCTTAGAAATAGCCAGGCATGTCCACAGCCTGTTTGCACCTGCTTTCAGAAATGCCCTTTTCTCTCTGTTGTGATGAAATCTAGATTTGTTTAGTTACAGCTGTCCAAGGTAAGTGACATGAAACACCACCCACATCTCTCCCATAGTCCTTCATCAGGGAAATCAGAATCAACGCTGCTTCCTTAGCTCTGCTTTGCCAAAAATTACAGTCCCTTCAAGACAGGCTCCACAAATGCTATAAACTTGCACGGTACATCATAAGGAGAAGAATCTCTTCCCACTATCACAGCCCAGCCTAATGGCAGAGTGAAGAGGAAGACACACTCGGGTTCTACTTCATCCCCTCCCAGGTGCCTCTGACCAAGCAAAGGCTGTGGAAATCCAGAAAAATGGGGAATGTCTTTCAGAGCTAAGCAAAAGAAAAACAAAACAAGTCACAAATCAGGAGAGACTAATGAATAAAAATAACAGACTCTCTGCTTTTCTCCTTGTAATTTCCCCACCCCAGACAGCTGTAATGTGGAAAGTATTGAAATTTAAATCACACCTCAGCCTAACCTCAGCTGACAGGCTGCCGATGCTATAATCTCAGCCTGGCTATCTCCTCTCGGGGAGAACGACAAACCAACTAAAGGAAAGTGATAAATTTTCGATTTTATTTTAAAATATACCAGATGGGAGATTTTATTGGAGTCATAAATATGTCAAAAGCAATGTTGGCGTATGATTGGAGATTGCCCCCACCAAGGGAGCAGCTCTCCCTGTTTAGAAGTGCCATCAGATTCTTAATAAGAGGTTCCAGTTAGACTGCAGCAAAATAGTCTGTATATTAAACCAATTGAATTTCTATTTACCAGACATCTTTTTCTCTTCTCTGCCCCCCGTCCCCAGGTTCCAAAATGCAGGAGAAATGAGGGTGTTGAGGTCAGACTTAAATGTCACCAGTTTAGGTTATCATTTTGTTGGTGGAACATGGCTCAAATGTATTTGATTTCTCACCAGTATTTGTAAACTGAATCTCACATCAGTCAATGAAGCTTCCTTCGATTTCCTAGAATCCCAAGGAGTTCAACTAAGTTCAGCCTCAGATTTAAACTAAATCAAATTCAAGCTCTTAATTCTAGCCATGGGTCAACCTCGAATTCCGGAAATAGTGCTTGGCCTTAGTCCCAAAATTTCATGCGAGCTAAAACCAGTTCTAAATCCCACCAGCCACTCCCAGAAATATGAGTTGCCTTTTCCAGCCTCTGCATCTCTCCTCCTCCTACTGCTGGTGCTGTGACAGATCACAGTAGTCTGACAGGAAGAAGCCTAGTATTTATGCCTTTTCATCATTTCAAAGGTTTTACAGACTGGCTCTACCAGCTACGTCTTTGAGCATGTTTCCAGCCTTCCAGTTTACTTAGGAAATCCTCATATTCTCATACCATTAAATTCAAATCAATCAACTCTACCACCATTGATTCCCATCACCAAGGAATCTGGCTCATTGAACCTTTGACACTGGAAACTGAATGTAGGGCAAGTGAAAAATAACAATAATCTGTTATTTTATAGTATTTCATATAAATGCTTTGCAGATTTAATCATATAACCATGAAACTGCAACAAGTGTTACAGAATTAATAAGAGAACTGATACATAACATATTAGAGAATGATATTCTGCAGTTATAGCCAATCTAACACAGTAATAGCACAGCAGAGGGGAAGGCAAGAAAGATGCATAAGCAAAAAGTGACTTTGCATATATTAGTGGTCTGTGGTCTTTTTAGACTTAACTTGTTCCTCAAAGTCAAAAGAGATCTAGATGCTATTTCAGCAGTCTCTGTAACACATTGATCATTTTCTGTAAAAGGCTTTAAAAAAAAAAACTTTCTGAACATAAAATCCCATCAGATACATTTATCACAAAATATCATCCTCCTACCCACAGCCTCCAGTCCCGGACATGCCATTCATTGGTCATGAAGCAGCAGATGCATCAAGACAAACTGAAGTTTTTAGCAGCTTTTTAATCTGAAGGAGCAGATTGGAATAGAAGAATCATACCCATCAGTCTTAAGCTTAAAATATTTTGACTTAATGTACTACACAGTAAGGCTGGCATTCCTCTGACTTCTGCAGTGTTTTTGATAGGGACTTGTACAATTCATCATTGATTGGCGCAAGGTCAAGGGAATCTGGAGAAGTACAAAAAACCTGCAAAAGAATTCAGCTTGCAATAAAATGCATTTGACAAAACAGAAACTCATGCTGTGAATATGAAAGAGGATGGCCTGGGTCTAACCTTCCACCCTCAGGAGAGCTCACTCAAAAAACAGAAATGGCCAGTTTCAAGTACATTTGAAGCAAACATTTCCTAAAATTCTGCGTAACAAGCACTGATAATGCTGGAGGAACATGGACGAAGGCGAATTCAGGAACACTGTTGCCTTCATGGGTTAAAAGGTCTGCTAGACCATTTCCACCTTGGAACCCGTGGAACTATTTTGGGCACTAACATCTCTAAGGGTGCTATAATGGCCTGCTGTACAACAGTACAGTAAAGCTGTAATCTCTCCAGATTGCAGTTTACTTTATGTCTGTACAATATCTATCACAACAGAGCTCCAGTTCTAATAGCAGCCTCTAAGTGTTACTGCACTACAATAATGGGCGGTGATAACTTAGATAATGAAAATAATGTATGCATCAGGAATATCTATGGTATAATTACACAGTTTATTCAAAGCACCTAATCAAATTGTTCAGCAATTTAACATAAACACAAGACGTAGAGGCAGATACTCCTAGATTAAGGAACAAATTATGATTAGTGCAGGTATAATTGCCTTGGAAACTCCCCATATTTTCAGTCAGGCCAAGGACTGGCTAGTAACATGTTTAGACAAGCACGTATTTCTCCTTAGGAAAGATAAGCCCCGAATACTTGATTAAGGGCAGTCTGAAAAGGCAGGAATCCGCAAGCACTGCATCTTTGATCCCAGGAGGAACTGACCTCAGGCAGCTTGGTAAGCTTCAGACTTAAGCTAAGATGTCTTTAGGGCATTCTCCAGTTAATATGCTACACTATTAAAGTCTACTTAATTATTTGAATAAATCTGACTATTTAATAAATGACTTAACAAAGGAGTGAACTCATTTAGATATCGATGAGTTAAATTACCTGCCAAACAAGTAATATCCCGGCAAATAGGAGTGTTACTTCTCCAGGTTCTTCAGTTCCCAGTCCCTCCTGTACTGGGTAAACTTGCTGTCTCACTGGAAGTCTCTCCCATTATATCATTGCAGCACACTCTAACTACAGAGGTCTCAAAAGGCTACACTATGCTCATATTTGGTAGTGATACACCATTAGTGCACAGAGAAAGCTCTACTATAATCTCAAGAGCATGTAATGCTGCCATCCAACATTGCAGTGTCCCATTCAGCACAGGATGACCTCCTTTCCAGCACATCACTGAACACCCCTCCAGTGCTGTCAGACATCATGCACACTTATCACTTGTGCTCTTGCTATGTGTTTGTCTGCCTTCAGGAAAAATCCCAGCATCAATTCAGATGTAGAGCTGGAGGCCTGAAAACAGACATACAGCTTTTCATGAATTAGCAGCACCAGGAACAACCTGAAGGGGTGGAGAACCAAGAGGAAATGGTCTGCAGCCAGGTCAGCTCCCGTAGTCCTGCTAGGACCCCTCCTTTGTATTTCCCTGATCCTCTCTCCCCTCCCTAGTACCAAGTCAGGACCTGGACGCATGAGCAGACACAGGCTTCCCTCTGATGCAACAGCTACCTTATAAATTATATGGCAAATTAAAATTACTTTATCACAGTACTAAGACCATCATCTGCGGTGTTTATGGGTTAATAAATTGTGCCCATGAATGAATATGTGCTGACTCATTAACTAAGCTGCAAGTGAGAGCTGTTCATCTCTTCTGCAATACCCTGAAAACCAGTGTCCCTCCTCTGCCAGGGAATACATTTTCGTTTTCCCTGCTTTGGAGAGGGGAGCAGAAGAGGGGAGAAGGAGGGAATTATTTCCTCTTGCTCGCTTCCCCCATTAGTAAAGCCCTGGAGGTTATTTAAATGGTAACTTCAAAGGAGGTATATGATCGCTCTGTTTACTGCTGTAGCAGTCTCATTTTACACTCAGATTTAAAAGCCTCTCTGACTCAGAGGCAAACAGCATCACTTACAGGCTTTGGAGTTCCACAGCTACAGCCACCCCAGGTGCAAGGGACCAGGAGGAAAGAGAGAGACAGAAAAAGGATTATTTTAATTTTTTTAAAAACCAGGGAATGTTGGATAGGAAGGATTTTGAGGGATCTAACTTATTGGGTTTTGTAGAGAGTGATGGCGAATTGTTCCCCATTAATAGAGAGTCTAAATGCTCCAGCTGGGGAGTAAGAGGCTGTTTGGTCTTTAGGACAGTGAGGGAAAAGAATTATCAAGAGCTGTTGTTGTGAAGCACCAGGACAGTTGCAGAGGGAAAAAAATCAGAGATTCTCATGTACTGAGCCTCCTACACACTTATCCACCATGCCTTTTCAACCAGTCTTGAGGCTAGAGTAAGTAATTAGCTGCAGTTCTCCTCCTGGGTCAGGCAATGGTAAGGCTTGTTACCAACAACCTTGGTAAGGCTTGTTAAGTAGGTTCACTAATACAACATTTAAAAAAGTGCTCCTGGCTCTTGGAGTGGAAGCTGCATTTGTGATGACTCTTTGTTCTCCTAAGCACTTATTTCTCAGTCTGACATTACAGTGGATGTGGAAGGGAGATGAGGTTTAGAGATAAGGTAATTCCCCTCCTGCCCCATTAGACCCAGCCTGTACAATGAGCAGTCCCTGTTACACACAGCACAACAGCTCCTTAACTACAGCCTAGACCCTTTTCCACTGTTTTCATGGTTGCACCTGTCTTTGGTCACTGAAAACCTACCACATGTGGAATTCAATTAGCGAGTTTTAATACTAATGTTTATAGGTGTGGTGGTTTTGTTTTTGTTTTTTAACCTGGAAGCAAAGCTCTACTAGAAAAAGCTCCTCCCCTCCATCTCTGCTTAAGCAACAAAGCACATGGAAGAAGCGGGCAAGATCAAAGAAACCATCTCCCTGGAGAACCTGAGGGTAAGATTTATAAACGCGAGTGTTTCTGCAATTGGGCATATGGACTTGCCCCTAAAACTCAAGCTGGTCAAACCTCAGGACTATGAATCTATGCATTTGTTCCCACGGGCATAACTAAAACAGAGTCTTCTGACAGAAAGTCATCTTGACAAATTTTCTGACACATTCTCCCTAATACAGCCTACAGCAGGAAGCAGCAAAATTACACAGTAGAAATATCACCTTGTGGGAGAAATAAGCTCCAGGTATTGCCAGCACTTACATATGGTTGAATATAACTGCTCCAAGCATATTTCAACTTCTGTCTCCATTAGGCTGGCAAATTATTGCATATATATTCATCTGATACAAAGAAAGTGGGGTCTTTGAAGGATTTTTTTTTCTCCTCTAAAAAAAAAAGGGGGCGGGGGGGTTGCTTTAATTAGAATCTACTGGCTAAAAGCCTTTTTTGGAGCAATTGCATCAATTCTATTCCATTAGCCACCATATGAAGCCAGATTAGGAAATAACCTGCTACATAGCTGAAAAAGAAAGTAAATGAGAACACTATAACAAAACCCTCTGCTTAGAAGCAATCAAGCATCCAAAAATATTGCAAGGGGTGTTGTGAAGAATGTATACCCTTATTTATGTATTTCATTCTCTTTCAAACAATTGCACTGTACATAAAAGCACAGGACTGACAGCAATAGCTAATGCTCTCAGAGAGGTCATGAACCATGTCTAGTTAGAGAAGGCAGATATCTCTGCAAGCTCTAGTGATCATCCTCCATCCTAACAGATAGTCCTCCCTGTAGTTCTAGAGCATCCACTCTGAATGCCCCACAAGCATGTGTATGCTCAAGTTTGTGTTCTCTCCTGAGTTCATCACGAACAGCTACCCAAATAGCCTTAGTCTCAGGACAAAAAACTTGTATTATCAGTTCCACATGCACCCCCACCACTTCAGTCAATACATTCAAGGGTCCACAGGAGATCAAAATTCTGCTCAAGTCCTAGATTAGAGCTCACAAGTGACAATGGCTGGGTCTTCAAAGTGTTCTGAAAGATACTAACTAGACAATGCAGACATATTAAACAACAAGGCACTATTCTTGCAAAATCTTTCCGTCAGAGAATTTATTCAGACAGATGGGAGGGCTGTCCTCTGCAAGGCTCTGTTCTAGAAGCTCAGAGATGAAAAACAAAATGTAAATTCAACAAGTGAATATTCATAAGATGAAAACTTCACAAGACTAGTTTATATTTAGAAGCCTTTGCTTGAGAACATACCTCTCAAAACCAGACATTCAAACTAGTGAACCATCCAGACTGACACTAGCTCTGAACCTTCGCAGCACAGAAGCTCAGCAAATGATGTCTCTTGGGAGATTTGGAGCTGACAGGAACGTTTCCCTCATGGACAGCAACTAAGCAAGCTCCAGATCTACCAGTGAAGCCTAAATCTGATCTATTTTATCCTGTTCTCTCCTCCCAACTTACCACATTAGTAAAACAAGATTTCTCATGTGTTACTTGCCCCTTGTGTAGAAGGCAAAAGGTGGGAAAAGGTCATTTTGACTGACCAGTTTCCTTCTGTACACAGTTCCATGCTCCCAGCATGATGACCAGCTCCTAATCACAAGGCATATTTCCTGGCTGGGCCACTCCTTCCTTAGCTGAACCAGCACTCAGTATTCACACCTCCCCAGCCAAACCCCCCGTAGCAACCAGTCATTTCTTCTAAGTCTTCAAAAAAGTGTTAGAAACGCGCTTCACTGTGATCTGACTGAGGCACAAGACTGAAATCCAGACAAGGCTAAGCAGTCCAGTGAAAAGAAGATATGGATTACGGAGAGTGGAGAATTTAGGATCCTGAGAAACCAATTTTCTGTAATGGTATTATTTACTATGCAGTCTCTGTCAACAATGCAGCCAGACAGGGCTTATTAATATGCTAAAAATCACTTACTGCACTGATACAGTTAAATTGTGTAAGACTGTATGGATAGTGATTTTAATATTGGATCATTTAATTTTATTAATGAGTCTACAACAAAATTCAGAGAGTTTATGGCCTTTGGAAAAAAGGGCAGGCTACTCAGGACGATTATAAAGGTGTAGTAAAGTCATGCAGGGAAAAGATTAGAAAGGCCAAAGCTCAGACAGAACTTAACCTGGCCCTGGATGTTAAAAACAATAAAAAGAATTTCTATAAATATATTAACAGCAAGAGGAGGACTCAGGAGAAGCTCCACTCTCTACTGGATATGGGAGGTAACGTAGTGACAGAGGATGAGGAGAAGGCTGAGGTGCTGAATGCCTTCTTTGCCTCAGTCTTTAGTAGTGGAGTAGGGTGTCCCCCGAGTACCCAGAGCCCTGAGCCAGCAGTTAGGGGCGGGGAGCAGAATGAAGCCCCCCTAATTCTAAGGGAGATGGTCAGGGATTTGCTCCAAAACCTCGACACAAACAAGCCTATAGGCCCAGATGGGATTCACCCGAGGGTTCTGAGGGAGCTTGCAGAAGTGCTTGTGGAGCCACTCTCCATCATCTACCAACAGTCCTGGCAAACTGGGGAGGTCCCAGCCGACTGGCGCCTGGGAAATGTGACGCCCATCCGCAAGAAGGGTCGGAAGGACGATCCGGGGAACTCCAGGCCTGTCACTCTCACCTCGCTGCCTGGGAAGGCCATAGAACAGGTCATCCTGAGTGCCATTATGCAACGCATGAAGGACACCCAGGTGATCAGGCCCAGCCAGCACGGGTTCACAAGGGGCAGGTCCTGCTTGACAAACCAGATCTCCTTCTATGACAAAG